>OX393559.1:53174873-53247627 GCA_947650365.1 Chamaelirium japonicum
CTGTGAGCCACGAACCACTACTGCAAGCTCCGGGTAGGCTATGAGCACCAGTCGCAGGGCGATCTCTTCCGCGTGTGAGCTGGTTGCATACGGTCAGGGTCAACTCCGGGCGGGCTGTGAGAACCAACCTCAAGCATCCTCTTCTGCTGGCGATCTAGTTGCGGCGGCCAGAGCAAGCTATCTGGAAGTGTTCTTTGAATTCCAAGACCTATTCTGGTCATAAGACTACCCGCCCAAATATTGCGGTTGACCTTGAGCCTCTAACCCACCCCCGGGGAGAGAGGGGGGGGGGGGGGGCTTCCTGCTTCGATCACCCAAGGTCAACCTAGGCACTCCCCAAGGCAGGGGCGACCTCCCTGGGGACGTCCGCCATCTCGTTGTGTTCTTTTTCCTACTACTGTCACGTAGACGATGAGCCGGTGACATTTTTGATACCATCAAATACTACTAAGATTGAGTTAGCTTAGTGGTCATGATTTGGCTAAATTTGGGTTAGCCCATGGGTTTGGAACCCAGTCAAACATTCTAATTCAAGTATATTTTAAATATAGTAAAAGACATTGAATTGATACACTTTTATATACCATTTCGATCGGGTGGACAAGCCCTACACATTGGTGCTATCAAATTTCAACTTATCTAAACAATTTCTAATAAAATGACACGTGTAGTTTTTGTCTCAATCATCAAAGTGTTGACTATTAGTCAATCGTGTTGGTGTATTCGACATACACTGAACATGATCACCATAAAATCACTTTATTTAAATAATTTTCATGTGATGATATGTCCCTCATCTACTGATTGCATAGACTCTCAATCCTGATATATATGTTTGTGAACTCAAGCCTTAGTGTCTGCCATTTTTGACTTACAAATTAGTGAGATGACATGCTAGTCAATAATTGTGTATCGTGGGTGACTTGCACTGGAAACTTGGAACACAAGCGATCATTGGGGAATTCTAAACGATATATAAAAGAGAAGGTGTCCACTTAATTAACTCTCATGAAGAATGATCATTGGAACTAAAACCATGCAAAAGTTTTAATAAAGACTTTATCAAATAGATTTTATATAGATTTATCAGGCAAAAGTTTTAATAAATACTTTATCAAATGGATTTTATATAGAATTATAAAATGTTATAGTTTTATAAAAATGGGGTGATTAAAAAGTGTTTTTTTTTTTTTGGGAGGGGGGGTGTAGATGAAGGGGAGGAGGACGGACGTCGCAATGGTCGAGCCGAGAATCAGCACTGAAAACGTACGTCAAGTAAGCCAATGATCAAACTCCACAATATATGTAGTAGAATTTGGCTCCACCCCTATTGACAGGATGAAGGTGTTGAAGTACTCAAAGGGAGGAAATTAGAGGTAACCAAATGGATTAATTGAGAAGAAAAGGTTGTTTTCATGGTGGCATTGTTGAGGATACATGAGTTGAGAGATTGGGTAGACGACTATTTTATTTTATTTTAAAAATATTGGTAGCCCTCCCTCATTCATTGAGAGGGATTTCTCAAAAAAAAAAAAATGAGAGAATTGAGAAACAATTTAGGGCAATCCCATGATCCGTGGGATCAGCAGAAATGAAAGGAAGTAATAAGCAAAGTATCAGAGTTCTAATCGTCTACGATTCAGTGACCTAAGGTTGGGACAGTACATGCCTCGTGGTCTAGTGTCATTGCAGGCGTCGAGTTGAGTGTGATTCACCTGTCTTATGTCATCACAGTCGTTGTGTGATTCATAGTGGAATCACACTCAGCCCAATGACTACGATGCCGTTAGTGCCACATGGCACGCATCGGCCGGATATGGTTACCAACTGTAGGTTGTTGGAACCGTAATCAAACTCAAAGCATCATGACTCAAGAACAACTTATGTTTTTTTTTAAAAAAAAATCCCTCTAAAATACAACTTGTACGTGAGTCGTGACTGGGTAAAGTGATTCAATCTAACAAAATATTATCAAATACTTCACCTATCGTGTTAAAGGGAAAAGTTTCAGCACATCCTGCATAGGTAGGGGTGGGACTTGGGCGGGTCTGACCCGAACCCGACCCGCCCAACCCGAACAATGGACAAATATGGGTAAAGCTAGTTAATAACTTGGAATGATTTGGACAAAAAAATATCAACCCGATTTTAATTTGGACGGGTTTGGGCACCGATCTTCCCAACCCGAGGAAGTGACACACTAAGGTTGAATGTTTTGGTAGTTTTTTTAGGAAAGTCAAAGACCGTCTGGTTGATGTTGAAGGTTAAGAATTCGTTTGAAATATGTGAGGCTATGGGTTGGACTTTATGTTTTCGTTATGCAATTCAAAGATTTTTTTTATCCAATTCAAAGTTTTGTTGGGTTTTTTTTCCATCTATTTATGTGCACAAGCATTTCTAATTAGGCAACTCAGCCGCCCAACCCGTGCAACCCGTCCATTATTTTGGAAATTGGGTAACCCGAGCAATTAGAATGGACAAGTACGGACTGGGCTTCCACGGGCTCCAGGGGCAAAATGGGTTAAGAACTGTGCAAGTTGGGTTGGGCATGGGCAGACTCTTCAACCCGCCCCAGTCCCACCCCTAACCACAAGGCCCATTGCCCCCAGAGCCTATTATCACGCTTTGAGTGCTGGAGGCCACTCCCCCATGTGCTGGGCCTGCTTCCCCATGTCTCTTGAATCGCAATGGACCCCACGGTTCTATGGTATATAGGATGACCTGAAATTTTTTCCCATGTTAAACGGGGACAGTACCTACCAGGGGGTACACGAGTTTGTAACCAATTAAGCAACTAATGCTTTGGTGAGGAGGTTGTGGGTTCCATCCGCCCCCCACCCCTCCTCTCGTGATTTACCTAGTGCATAGGGAAACTTTCAAGTGGATCGGTTCGCATTTAGATTAGTTCGAGGTCCAAGTGGATCCATTGCCCGAAAGGTTTCGGGACACCCACCGATGTCATTAAAAATAATAGGGGACAGTGTACACTCTGCTTGGCACTCACTAATTGGTTTATCATTCCGTGACGACGAATGAAACCCTAAACCCAATCAGAAGCCGACATCTAGCTTGAAATCCCTTGCCTTAGCATGTTCCGGAATGACAACTTAATACCCCCTTCACCCTCCCCTACTTTCCGAAAGGAAAACCCACCATCCTATGGACAGCTGTTGGGCTCTGTTGCTCTCCATCTCATTAGGCTCCCCCATTAGTGACCCACGAATGATTGAGCTCGGATCCCCTCCAGTCGGTCGCCCCCGGTCGGTGGGCCCATCACATGTCACAACCGTATGCAGTCGGCTAAAGTACGATCCACTTTCGGATCACTTGTCATCGTGCGGTTATGATGAACGCGGACCCACTGATCAGGACCGACGGACTGGAGAAGATCTGAACTCCGATTGATTAGACAAAGCTAAAGCATGGTGGACCACTTACCAAACATAGCTTGGTGAAAGATGCGCACTAACCCATTGTTGATTGTTTGGGTTTGTTTTTCCTCAAAGGAGATGCTGCCTAGCACGGCACATCCATGGATATAAGAGGGGCGGCAATGGAGGCAATGCAGAGGCCCTCTGCTGTTGTTCCGAGGATGTGGAGGAAGAGAAGGAAGAAGGGTCACTTATGTTCGAAGGTGCATCCATCATACCCCCCTTCCCTCTCTAGAGGCTAAGGGGGTGTGAGTGAGGATCACAAGGGGCAAGTCATACAGGCAAAGGGAAGGCCAAGCCTTTCTACCATCTCTCTCTCTCTCTATCTCTTTCTTTCTCTCTCATTTTGTTTACCATTTGTGGTGCTTCCTCTCTCCCATGTTGGAGAGGTTCCATGTTCGGCTCTCGGTATGGATACCATGGAGAGAACTTTTCCTCAAGGTTGTTGTGCGTTATTTGTGCGTGCGAATCCTGACTTTGATGTCATGTTCATGTTCATGGGAGTATGGAAATAATAAATAGCAGCTGCTGCTGACTACCTCCCCCTGTTTCGATCTCCGGATCTCGTGGAGCCATTACTCTAACGTCATGTCCTCTGACCGTCTGACCGGTCCAGCAAACTAAATAAAAAATAGACAGAATGGTGTGTCGCAATCACAACCGTCCGTCGCACATAACTCGATCTGGTGAAGCACGCTCAGTCCCAACTGGTTGGCAAAGGGATGCTGTGATTGGATGCCACGACAATTGATTTAAAGAAATCGGTAAAATAGGTAATGTAGTTTTGGTCCTAATAAAAATTTGGTGTTGGTTTTTTGCTTTTGGTGGGTGTATGGTGTTGTCTCTTTGTAAAGAGTGTGTTGCGGGATTTGGGGGGGGGGGGGGGGGATCCTTGTTGAAAATATAATATTATGTCGTCTATAAAGTTGGTGCATTATGGTCTCTTTTGGAAAACAATGGTTTTTTTTTCTCTTGTCATGACAACACAAAGCTTTTTGGATATTTTGTGAGCCACTTAATGAACTTCCTAAGTTCCTATTAGTGTGCTAACCCCAAGATATCATGGTTAGAATAAGAACTACCGTTTGCCAGAAATTGACCCTATTAGTGTGCTAACCCCAAGACATCTTGGGTAGTTTGGGTTCTGTGTTTCTAGCCTGTGATTCTGAAAACATATGTGCAAACAATTTTGGGTTGTTTGGTTAATGAGGAGTGATGTGTGTAAATAAATACACATTTTTTTAATTTATTCAGTTGTTGCATTTAAAAATATTTAAATAAAATTTTATCTAAACATATAAAATTTTAATTGCACATGTCACGTGTGCAAGCAGTTGCACACATCATTTGCACGGCAACCAATATAATGCATAATTTGAAGCTAAAATGGGCCCTTGGCGGACACATCTCTTGGCTAATTTGCTTCTAAGATATAATGAATAATCCATAATATCATCTTTTATATAGTATGGGATCGGTAAAAACAAGAATATACATAAGTTTGTTGTGGATTTGATGGGGGTGTGAAGATCAAAATCAAAGGACAAGACTTGAATCTATGTGATACGTTTTTTGCTATTGTGTTTATTCGCCCCTCTCAATTTCTCGAGAATGTTGATGATTTTTAGGTTAATCACTTTTAGGATACGACAAACCTTTGTGTTGGTATCCGTCTATAGAACTTGAGGCACCCATTGAGGATCAATAGATTCACTAGTTCACTAGCCAACGAGTGCCAGTAAGCACCCCTTGGTCCAACTGCAGGCCCAAAACCAACCAGGCGCACTTAGCCAACAGGTGCTCCAAGTACCCTTTGGGCCAACCATTTATTCCAGCGGTTCTGTAACCATCCCACTTGGCTTTACCAGATCCACTGGGCCATCATGTCAAATCAACTCATGACTCGCACTCGAGTCAGACCAATCGAATCGGGTTTGGCCAAAAAAAAAAAGTCAAAAACCCTACAGCCCATTGCCCACGTTGCGCATGTGCGATGCGGACCGCATTGGGCATGAGTCAAGTGCATCCCAAAATATAATCTTTTTCAGTCCATATAAATGAGCTAGAGGAGTTTCCATATATGTACCTCTCTCAATCACTTTGTTCCCCCAAGCAATGTGGAACTAAGGTTATCATCCAACACAAAGAGAATTGGAGGGAGAGAGGTTATTTGAAAATTTTCACTTTGGGCAAAGAGTTTTGGTGGGAGGTTAAAAGCCACATTTTTTAATGAAAAATTCAAAACAAAAGATAAAAGTACTTATAGTTAATATATCGTCTGGGCTTGTTCAACTTTTTCATATTTTTGATTTCTTTGAGGCCACACAGATTTAAATTCATATGGCATCAGAGCATCCAGGGGGGTGCAGTCGGGTTCAGTGCAATTCATCTATGAGGGTGATTGCCATCAGAAAACTTTGGTACAATCAGTTCCTAGGCATCCTCTTATTCCTGGGCCATGTCTAGGGTTCAATAATGACATGTCATCTTTCATAAACCATAAAAGAAAAAAAAAATAACACACATACATTTTTAAATTAAAAAAAAATTGACCTTAGCAAGAGCACTCCATCTAGAAAACAATAAACCATATATCACATAAAATCACTTTATATACAACTAATGCAAAAATAATGGTTTATTTGGTGCCATGACTCGACTCGAATGGTGGAGAACGCCCTCAGACTTGAGTGGTCATATGAATCAGTTCTGATGGTGCCAAAAATATCACTGGCTCGTTGTCCATGTGACAGTAGCAGGAAAAAGAACACAACAAGACGACGGATGTCCCTAGGGAGGTTGCCCCTGTTTTGGGGCGCGCTGAGGGCGACCTTGGGTGATCGAAGCAGGAAGCCCCCCCGGGGCTGGATTCGAGACTCGAGGTCAACCATGATTTTTGGGCAGGTAGCCTTATGACCAGGATAAGTCTTGGAATTCAAAGAACACTTCCAGATAGCTTGCCTTGGTCCCGCGACTGGTGCTCGTAGCCCGCCCAGAGCTTACAGTAGCGGTTCGTGGCTCACAGCCTGCCCGGGGCTAACCCTGGCCGCATGTGACCAGCTCGCACACGGAAGAGGTCGCCCCGCGGCTGGTGCTTGTAGTTCGCCCGGAGCTTACAGTAGCGAATCGTTGCATCCCTCGGACAGATCAACATCATCCTCGAGGCCTCATTCATGAGGTACTGCGAGTCAAAGCTCTCAACGCAGCTCGCCAGCTATGGCGAATACCCTCGTCACCGCCAGTATTAAACAGTCGGCCATGAAGCATGCTCTGTTCGCACGCGATCAGCTCGCTCGCAGAAGAGATTGCTTCTGGCAAAATTCAAAGAGCATTCCGAAAAACCCAACACCCACAGCTCGCTCAGGGGCTTGCCTATTAACAATAGGAAGAAGTGGACGGATCAACGACACAATGGGGTCTCCACGGAGTTCACTCGCAGCTCGCTCAGGAGCTCGCCTGATCAAGCAGCAGCCAAGGAGTTCGCCCTCGTCTCCACAAAGGTCGCATACAGTAAGGCGGTACCAAATCGACAGGTGTCACCACCCCCGTAGGGCTACGTGGACAACTACAAGCCACGAAAGCCGATCAAAGTCAGTCTGGGGCCTCCCAGACTAGAGTTTTTTGGAATCTCCACCTGGTAAAGACAAGACTGGTGCATCCCCTCTCACCACCGCCTGGCAGGCTAAACGACAAGGATCGTCAAATACCCATGTGGGCCGGCACATAGGGGCATAGAAGGTGCTGGAAGAAGCGGCCATGTGTCAATCTCTGGCGGTCTGCAGAAAGTTTATAAAGGTACAACCCCTGGCTCCAAAGTACAAGTTCGAAACTTATAAACCCGAATACTTTTTGACTACTACAACTCTTCCTTGCTCATACCTTCATTGACTTGAGCGTTGGAGGGTCTGTGCTCCTAAGGGAGCCAACCGTTCTCACGCTTTTTCTATCTTGTAGGACGACCGCATGAGCCAACGAAAAATATCCCCCAACATTTGGCGCCGTCTGTGGGATCTTCGACTGGTTCCTGTGAGAACGCCCACGACCACGCGGTTGAAAGCCGTGCCTCTAGAGAATACCCTGATGGCTCCGACCACGCAGTGATAGAGATGGGCAAAAGCCCGCGCCGGGTCTGAGCGAAGCGGGCTGCTCGCTCAATCGTCCCAACCTCGTGTCCTGCTCGTTGACCAGCTCCTTTTGGAGATGTTAGCTACTCAGCGGGCCATGATGGATGAACTGACGTGACTGCGCCAGGTTCCGTCAATGAGCAGAAGAATTGATCTCTCCCCCTGGCTCGAGCCACAGAGGGAAGGATCAACGATTCAACCCCAGCATCCGGTAGTGTTGGTGGGGATCGCTCCCCCTACGCGACCTCCCCCAGTCCCAACGTCTCATCAACCCACGTTGGCGCCCACACGGCGGGCATCCTAGTAGGCGCCCCCTGTAGAAGACGCAATGGCGCACAAGACAAGACAGTCGGCTCTCGGGCGACTTCAGCGACTTGTCACCCAGCGTTCCAGTAATGAGCCGACTCCGCCTTCGGCCCCCTCTCGTCGGCGAAGTCGAAGTACGGGGTCCGACGAGCAAGAGGTAAGGTCTCGAGGGAGAGACCATAACCCGCGCCATCAGCGTGAGGAGGAACCCACGGAGGAAGTGTTACCCTGTGTGAAGACCCGCGAGGTGATAGCCTCACACAGACCTTTTTCTGCGCCGAGGCAACTACCGGTGAAGTAGCGTAGCAGACGCCGGGACGTCATCTCTGAACATCGCCGTAGCGAAGGCGCGATCCGACCTTGAGGAAACGTGCAAGACCGCCTAGGGCCTGCGCAGTCGCTTTTGGGGGATCACCCTAGGCACTGACAGTTACCCAGCATGCCCGTCGACCTCTTGGAAGACCTGGCCGCTCGGGAAGCGAGCTTGCCCTTTACGAGGGAGGTGCATCGAGGAGACTTCCCCCAGCTTTGGACTCCTCCTAAGTTCATCATGTTTGACGGATAGCAGGATCCAATTGACCATGTGCTGGCTTACACGAAGTTGCTATTTTTTCAAGACCAGGACCATGTTCTGTGCTGCGCCTTCCCGAGTAGCTTGACAGGTTTGACCCTGGACTAGTTTCATAAGTTACATCCGAGCTCGATCCCGAGCTTCACTGTTCTGTCCAGGCTATTCCTGGAATAGTACCGGTGTAATCGACAACATCTGAAGCGAATCGAATCATTGTTCGGTCTCACCATGGGCACACGGGAGACCCTCCGGTGCTTCTCGATACGATCCTGAAATGCATATCTCGCCCTCGAGAACTCAGCCGGGTGAGACCAAACAGTCGTGAGTGCTTTTTAGAGCGTGCTCCCCGAAGGAGGTGAGCTTCATAATGCTATTGTCATTTTCGATCCCTGCACCTCATTAAGCTTGAAGATGTGGTGTTAGATCATTGAGGGAAGATTGCCAAACAGCAGCCTCCTCCTACCATGCGCATAGGCACCCTCTTGTAGACTGTTTTATGAATTAAAGGGTCTTTGGACTGAATGAGTCTTTTCAAATCTGTGCTCGATAGTGACCCTAAGAACAGCTTGCACGCGATCATCTCGCACCCAGCTGCCTCAAAGAACAGTCCGCCATTGTGTGAACTTAAAGCAAGACCAGGGTTCTCAGTGGCCATCCCGAACGACCTTGAGATCGCCGGGGAAGTCCGCTGTCTAGGGGACTTTAAACGTGACCGGGGTCCTTCGCATTCACATGCCATGATAGGAAGCACCCTGGGGTGATCTAAGGGGGCCTGAATGGGCGACCACCCATTTAGGCGACCTGAAAATCTATTGGTAATCCTCGTAGCTTGATAATGTGGTGAGGTCGCAAACGAGAAATACAAAAGCCACTAACGTCGAAGGCTAGGGGCAAGACCATTGTCCGCTATCATGCGGACGCGATAAGCAAAACCGAGGTTTTGAGGATCCTTAACCGGACAGGGGATAGCTAGCTTTTGATTCTTTTATCGCTTGTCGAACTTCCACCCTTTGGCCCTTACGCTTTGTTTTGGTTTAATTTCTATCGATTCGTATTTTTGTCGAGCTATATGGCTTCACTATTTCGCACATGTCGAATTTTCGTGCATATCGATCTTTTTGCGATGTCGTTTATTTTTTTTTATCGATTTAGTTACCTCATCCGGGGTATGGTCCTCGGATCATTGGGGAAACTGCACACGCGGCTTGATGCCACGCAGCTTAGCTCATTGAGTGACCTGGTGATATCACTGACAGACGCAGCGAAGACATCTTACGCGGCCATTGAGCGACCTGGTGATATCACGGGCAGACGCGATGGAGACATCTTACGCGGCCTGATACCACACAGCTCATCTCGTTGAGCGACCTGGTGATATCACGGGCAGACGCGGCGGAGACATCTTACGCGGTCTGATGCCACACAGCTCAGCTCGTTGAGTGACCTGGTGACATCACGGGCAGACACAGTGGAGATAACTTATGCGACCTGATGCCACACAGCATAGCTCGTTGATAGGGGTGGCAATGGTTCGGGTCGGGTTGAGACATAGGTATAAGGGCAAAACACCCAACCTGAACCCGACCCGTTTAATAAATGGGTCAAAAACTTAAACCCAAACCCGACCCGCCTAATAAACGGGTTGACCCGACCCGACCCGTTTACTAAACGGATCGGGTCGGGTTGGCTCGGGTTGGGTCAACAAAACCCATGTAAACTTGCCGGGTTGGGTCAAGACAAGTCGGATTAGGCTTGGTTTGATTTGTTGGGTCGGGTAGGCTTGGGTTGGTTCAGTTTGGCTCGGGTCGGGTTGACATGACCCATTTGGTAAACGGGTCAAGTCGGGTCAATCGGGTTATAAGTACAAACCCGAACCCGACCCATTAAATAAACAGGTCAACCAGGTCAACCCGTTTATGACTTGAACCTGTTTAGGCCAAACCCAAAACTGCTAACTTCGGGTCGGGTTAAGGATTGCCACCCCCTACTCGTTGAGCGACCTGGTGACATCATAAGCAGACGTGGCGGAGACAACTTACACAGCCTGATGCCACGCAACATAGCTCGTTGAGTGACTTGGTGACATCACAGGCAGACATAGCAGAGGCACCTTACGAGGCCTGATGCCACACAACTTAGCTCATTAAGCGACCTGGTGATATCACGAACATGCGCGATGAAGACACCATATGTGGCCTGATGTCACACCTTATAACTGACTTCACAAAATGGAATGCAGTTTAGTTGGAACTGGTCAGCAGACGAAAGGATCAAACTGGTCTACATGGATGACCTCGTTGGGATTCTGAGCGGACGGAGCTGCGCCTGACCACCCCCTTAGGAGGGGGTAATGATGGTGCCAAAAATATCACCGGCTCGTCGTCCACGTGACAGTAGAAGGAAAAAGAACACAACAAGACAACAGACGTCCCCAGGGAGGTCGCTCTGTCTTGGGGTGCGCCCGGGGCGACCTTGGGTGATCGAAGCAGGAAGCCCCCCCCCCCCCCCCCCCCCCCCCGGGGTGGGTTCGAGACTCGAGGTCAACCGTGATTTTTGTAGGCAGGTAGTCTTATGACCAGGATAGGTCTTGGAATTCAAAGAACACTTCCAGATAGCTTGTCTTGGCCCCGCAGCTAGTGCTCGTAGCCCGCTCGGACCTTACAGTAGCGGTTCATGGTCCATAACCCGCTCGAGGCTGACCCTGGCCGCATGCGACCAGCTCGTACGTGGAAGGGGTTGCCTCGTAGCTGGTGCTCTTAGCCCACCCAGAGCTTACAGTAGCGAATCGTTGCATCCCTCGGACAGAGCAACATCATCCTCGAGGCCTTATTCATGAGGTACTGTGAGTCAAAGCTCTCAACGCAGCTCGCCAGCTATGGTGAATACCCTCGTCGCCGCCAGTATTTGACAGCCCACCAGGAAGCATGCTATGTTCGTACACGATCAGCTCGCTCGCGGAAGAGATCTCTTCTGGCAGAGTTCAAAGAATCTTTCGAAAAACCCAACACCCATAGCTCGCTCAGGGGCTCGCCTATTAACAATAGAAAGAAGTGGGCGGATCAACGACGCTAATGGGATCTCCATGGAGTTCACTTATAGCTCGCTCAGGAGCTCGCCTGATCAGGCAGCAGCCAAGGAGTTCGCCCTCGTCTCCATAGAGATCGCATACAGTAAGGTGGTACCAAATCGACAGGTGTCACCACCCCCGTGGGGCTATGTGGAAACTACGAGCCACGAAAGCTGATCTGGGACCTCCCAGACTAGAGCTTTCCGAAATTTCCACCTGGCAAAGACAAGATTGTTGGAAATAAATCCATGGTAGAGGCCCACAGCGGAAGCAAAGTGAAGGTCCGAGGACCGTGAGCGGTGTGCGTTACATATCAAAATTTTTATCGAAACGATCTACATATGCGTGTATGAATCTAGCATGGCAACTACGCGAACCCCTAACGATGATCTAACGCGAAAGAACAAACTAGCATGAATGCATGTTCTAATTATGTTAGATCTACTTGTTAGAGGTCATACCTGCGTGCGGAATCTTTCACCGCGACAAATTTTTTCTTTGTCGATGGAGACGGGCTACGGATCTGCTCGATATAGCTTCGGTGCGACAGCCATAACTTTCTGCTCCGAACATCGATTGGGCTGAAATTTGGACTGCAGGTAGCCAACTTCGAGACGCAACTTTTTCAACAAGTTTCACGTCGTTTGGACTTCTGTAGCTCCCGGAATCGCAGAAACAACGTTGATTTTCTGTGCAGATTCTGGACAGCAAAAGGTTGCGGGAGACGCCTTCTAGTTCACCCGATCTCACACGATGCACGGCACCTCGTCGATGGATCTCTGAGTGCCTCCATACGACGAGCCTTCTCCTTCTACAAAACACCACGTGAGGAAGACGAGTCGCCATCCAATGGCGCAAGCGAGGGAGAGAGAGACAAGAGAGGAGATGCGAAGAGAGGAGAGGGGGCGGCTAGGGTTTCCCCATGCCATGGCCGGCCCTAGGGCTTGCATGGCTCTATTAATTTCGTGCACCCTCTCTCTCCTTCTCATATATAGGGCCGGCCTATTCATATGGATAAGGACAGTATGGATAAGGATGATAGATTCAAACCTTATCCCTATATATCTCTTCTTTATCTCTATCCTTTCCTTGTTTTCGAAAACGGTCAAAACCAGCCCGTTTTCTGCGCCTCATAACCGGCCCCTTCATCGGAGGCAACAACCTCCCGAAACTAATGGGGCCGGCCTTGACCAGTCTCTCAACACTTTGGACCGGCCACCTTAGTGCATAGTGGCGCATGGTATGACCAAAACGCCCTTATGCCACTAGTTGGCCGTTCCTCGTGTACGAGACTTTGCAAGGCACACATACGTGAAGTGCACCAGTGATTTCACTATTCTCTGAGGTTCCCGTAGGGTGCCCCTAGTGAAGTCAACTAGTCAACTCGCAACATGTCCCGGTGCATCGCACCCATGTGGCAAAGTCCACTTATGGCAAGGAATTGCTACATGCGTCTCTGCACTAACCTAGGGTTTCCCCTTAGTGCACACACATAGCTACGCATCTACTGTGCACTAGTGCGAAGCACTCACGGAGCGTATGCTTGGACTTCTCGCTTCCTCTAACTACGTTCTGTGTTTCGAGGAGATGGTATAAGAACCATACATAATGTCGATAAGGTGGAACCTTCAGGGACCAGGGTTCATGGCTTCCAACTCAGACTCGATCGACACACTACCCGAGTGTACCATCGATCCTCTGAGTCCGAGTTAACCTGCGTAGCCACCCAGAGTGCGACGCAGGCTGCACTCCAATTCCCCCGGACTTACTATGTTCTCTCTCATACCCCTGCTCTCCGCTTAGTATGGTAAACTCGCTGTCCCTCCACTTGGTGCCATGATGCAACTCGAGCAGTGGAGAATACCGTCAGACTCGAGTGCTCATATGACTCGGTTCCTTCCCGGTTGACCACATACATCGTACCTTCGATTACTCTTCCGAGCAACCGGATCCGTCACCGGTCCAACTGATGACCACCTGGCCAGGGTTTAATACGACGTAGGTCAGACCAAGGAACGCACCTCCCGTTAGGGGTGTGGATAGCCTGCAGGAGTGACACGCTGATGCAACGCCAGCCGGGTAACCCAGTACACCGTGGTTTTGGATCACTGCATCCGGATCCTCACACATTGGTGTGCCAAAGCACCACACAACTGGTTAGTCCACCAGACATGGTTCCTCAGGGTTTAGGACCGTTTTACCCTAAGCAGAAACACGGTTTAGTGCACCGATGTCTGCTCATCGATCTGTGCACCGTGTTGGTTCCGTTCGGCCACAGACACTGTGCCTGGTAATGACCGTGGTGGAGACACCTACGCTCTGTCATCCCAACAGCTTATCCTGATAGGGCGACCAACCCTTATCAGAGCTGCGAACGTATTTAGGTTACATGGGACCAGTCCCTTGAGTCTCCCACTCAAGTGGATTACCATGTAGCCATGGCTCTCTGTTCTGTAATCAGAACACGTACTAAGGTACGTACCAATATGTAATCCTATACTATCAACCATACAAAGCTAAACACTAGGTTTTTACGAGCTATAGACCTCACCAATTCTAACAATCTCCCACTAAGTCTAACGAGGAATAACAGTGTTGAGCTCTGTAGCTTCTACATGCTGCCCAAAAGCCTTTGCAGGAATTCCCTAAAGGAATTGACAACATTGTCTGTAGATTCCACCTCAGTACCGCTACTTGCATTTCCTCATATAACTGTCAGATCAAGTGGAGTTTGTACTTGATAGGTTTCCCCTCACGGCGGTGCCTAGTCTCCTTGGACCTTGCTTACCGCTCTTCTGTTGTAACAACAGATAACTGAGCCTCTGGTACGCGTCCCAAGTTCTCTAAGAACTTCCTAAGCCTTACCACCTGATATACTACTTCGCACGCAACAACGTGCTAAGCATCTGTGGTAGAGTCTGTGATGCACTTGCTTCACACTCTACCAATTACCGCTTCTAATCCCAAAATAAAAATAATCCCTGAAATCGATTCTCTGAAACACACATCTGACACCAAAGTCAGATCCTGTGTGTCCAATCGATATCAGGACCTGTGAAGTGCAAGCTAACTCACAATCCTTACTTAACGAGGATTTCTGAGTATACCCTTCACATCGGTCCAAAGATCTGGACCCGGGTTCGACTGAAACCGACCCATCTTCCTGCTGCGCAATAGATATCTAGCCTCTTAAAACGAATCTGGCTAGAATCTTATCTTCATGCGTAGCCTGTGACAGCAAGAGAATCTTGCTCTGGTTGTCTCGAGTTACCTTGATTCCCAGAGCATAACTCGCCTCATTAGGGTCTTTCATATCGAATTGTGATGACTACAAACCTTTACCGTAAACAATATTCTTACATCATTTTCAATCAGTAAAATATCGTTAACGTAAAGTACTAAATACACCCTTGTAGCTATTTCACCTTTCTTGTACCAACTTGGTTTATCCTCATTCTGATCAAATCCGTGTGAACGGATTCCCTTGATCAAAATAGACATTCCAACCTGGATGCTTGCATCAGTCCATAAATGGACCATTGCAACTTGCATTCCATATTTTCCTAACCTACTGACACAAAGCCTGAGGCTATATCATCCATATATCCCTTTTTCAAATTCCCGTTAGGGAATAACTGTCTTGACATCCATCAACCAGATCTTCCAACTATAATGGGCTGTGATGGATTAAGAGGATCCGTTATAGACTTAGGCATAGCTACCAGTGAGATGGTTTTGACATAGTCAATCCCTTCTCCTTTGGTAACTAATCTAGCTACTTAAGTCTTAACCGGGTGCTCTTCTTATACACCTCCTACACCCTGAAGGGTGATAGTGCTATAAGTGTCAAGACTGTTCCAAGGGACATTGATGTAAGCTTGCCTCCATGGTCTTTTGTCAGTCAGAGCTGTCGGAAGCTCCCACTACTTCTTCGTAGCTCTAGGGATCATCCTCCTGAAACTCTGGATTAACTATCAAAGTTTCTCCATAGTATCTTTCAGGAGCTCTGATGGTCCCACAACGATGAGGTGGTGGTGGTACAAAGGAAGCTCCCACTACTTCTTCGTAGCTCTAAGGATCATCCTCCTGAAACTCTGGATTAACTATCGAAGTTTCTCCATAGTATCTTTCAGGAGCTCTGATGGTCCCACAACGATGAGGTGGTGGTGGTACAAAGTGAATCGTTTCTACAATACCTGGTATACTAGTTTCTTGTATCATCTACTCCCACTACGTTTTTCAAATGCGCACTCTCTACCAGTACCCAGTAGTTCACCCAGAACTACCTTACTGATAAACTTATGGTCTTATAATATAATCTTGATCTAGGTAGATGGTGTTCGTAGAAACGATTACCTTCCTAACCTCAAGATCATAAAACAGTCCATCTTATGCCTCCTAAGGGTAACCTACAAACAGATATACCTGGAACTACATCTACATCTCATCCCTCTTGTCGTTTTGCACAAGTGCAGGACAACTCTATATCTCGAGACACTATAGTGTCAGCTTTCGCTTAGACCATAGCTCTCTATAGGTCTGAGGTACTGATCTAGATGAGAGATAGTTTCAGATATAAGCTACTGTTTTAAGGTACAACCCCACCAAAGGTGGGTAGTATACTTGGCAATATTCATCATACTACGGACCATGTCAAACAGAGTCCGATTCCTTCTCTCGGAGACTTCATTCTGACGTGTCATCCTTAGAGCATTTAACTGGGAGATAATCCCATACTCTCTCAGGATCCTATGAAACTCGTCCGATAGTGACTTATTTCTTCGATTAAATCGAAGAGTCTTCTATCGTCTAGACGCTCTTAGAACCATAGACGTCAAAATTAACTAACTCCAATACCTTAGTGGCCCTTTTAGTTATTCTGCCTTCCAGATAACATTCATAGGTTAGAAGGATCTCCGATGAATCTGTGAACAGAAACTCGGCCTTCTTTTACCTTTGAATTTATCTAAGGCAGAATATCTAAATCAGAGGGGTCACAAATGGGATAGCTTCTCCGAAGGATTTAGATGAATTTAAATTAGACGTTGCAGCTGTCATGATATCTATTTCCGAATTAGGATTAAATATAAAGAGATTATTCTGATCTATTTCTCTAGTAATGAAGCTATCTATTTAGTTTAAGATACACACCTACGGTGCTGTCTAAAACTAAAAACTTCATTTACCAAAGAGGAAACAGAACTACATCTCTAAAAAACAAAATCCGTATTTCGAAAAAACTAAGACAATCATATCTAACAGCTTCCGCAGCGGCTTATGGCATCAGTACCTATGTTAGGATTCCTTCACTATAAAGTAGCCTTGTGCTTTCCTTGAATATCTGTAGACCAGAAGTCTACATTCCAAGAAGCATAAGAACTGCTACTAGATAGCGACTCAACTCCTAACATCCTGAGGTCATACTCAATCTTCAAATACCCCCTATGCTCGCCACAGCGGAAATACTTCCGTCCTTGGCGTTACCAGACTTAGGATTCCACACCAGTTTCTGCACTAGAATAGTTTTCAATCTCTTATAAGTTATTCCCTTAGGTTCTTCTAAAGAAGACCTAGGTTAAGCACTAAAGACATTGCCTTTAATCTTGATCTCATCCTTTGTCTCTTGGAAATCTCCTTAGAAGTTCTGCGTTTATCATCTCTAACTTGTTAAAGCTAAAGTCTCTGATAACGCCTTCGAAGGTTCCAGACAAGGATGCAAGACAGACGTCTTCCACCACCTCGTCATCTGGTACCATGTCTTGGGAATCTAGTTCGTTCTGGAACTCAAAGATGTGTTCCCGAACAAGCATACCCACTGACATCTCGGTACCGACAAGTATCTTAGTGGAAAAGCGATGAGTCGACTGACTTCGCCTTCCAGACATCTAATGCAAGTAAAACTTAATTAGAGAAGACCCGGCATATCTCTGACTCGCTTCTAAAGAATTGTCCGCAAGTCTGCTATAACATAGCACTTGCACATCTCCTTAGACTCTCGCCAGTCTTCATATGCCCTAGTTAGTGCCCTAGTGATATCTGGACCCATTAGGTCTAGTACAAGGATATTTAAATTGCATGCCAATGTACATTTACTACCCTAAGCATAAGCTAAAGATTACGCTTCCACTCTACGTAGTTAGAGACCCGATAACTGGTTCTCTTATGGGATAGCGGATAGGGGAACTATATGGTTGAATGAAAACGAATGCAAAATAACTTATTTTATGGATTTTTAAAATAAGCTAATTATATCCAAATGTCAGCGCTACCCTCATAGCGAAGACACCTCTATGGATTAATTAACCATGTATGTAAGATCTCGGAATCGACTACACCTACCCTAGGGGGCATCATGCAGCGTCAATCCGCTTACACGGGCCTTTCCTTGACTCTATCCAAATCTGCCAACTAAGGGCTTTGATGGACCATGGTTGTCTTTTGGCCAGTGCCACGTGATCACCGTTGTCTTCGCAACGAATACCTCGCGTGCACTTAGGATGCTTACCCACGAGCCTAAGCAATTATGACACGGGAGTTCATGCGGCCCTCACTAGGGTGGGATGAAAAGCCCTTCTCTCCTGGCCTCGTAATCGCCACATCCTTAGGGAGGTCATTAAGTAATTTGGCATGGAAACACACAGCTCCCACCCTAGGGGGTGTGAAGTTATGCATCCCCACCCAAACACAAAACGACTGGCCGTGGAGGCCAGAGGATCTCTAAAAGTCCTCTCTTACATCCCTTATTAAAGTTGAGGGTTATTTAATGCAAGTATGAGTGTACACTAAGGTCACGACAACCTATACACTAGACCCTGGTCATACCGTGCTCCCACTAGCATTCAAGCCTTTCGCGAAGCATTAATCGATTTTGGAATATCATAGTCCCTGCCTCGAGTGGATTTCTCCACTCAAGGGTCACATTACATATCCCAAGAACATTGATGCTTTGCAAACTTGGCTATCACGCTAATGCCCTGGAGCCTAGCCTAAGGTCAGACTGACAGGAAAGGTCTTCCACTACCATGGCGCCTTGCTTATAAATTTGACGAATGATGTCATAGTAGAATTCCAACTCATTCTAGGTTTCGATGCTTGCCAAATAGGCACACCCGACTAATCGGGTGTTGACCTAATGGGGGCATAACCAAATGTGAGGAATTCATACTATCATCAAGGTTCAATTAAATAATAGGCGTCACTAGTGGAATCCAATCCTAATAAGGTCGTTAGGACCCGAGGGGAAAGGGCATCCCTCTGACACAGATAATCAAATTATCGCATCGGGGTTCTCTACAGAAATATAAAGAACTACTGAAAGAAATAAGCACACAACTGAATCAAGTTCAGGGTCCGACCCCTGAACCTGACTGGCACAACGCAGGCTCTCTGTCTCCTTCACAAGGCTCCTCGATCCGGTGCAAGTCTCTGTATACGATCTTCTGACGCTTTATGCTCTTTGCCGTCATCGTGTACGCTTCGCCGGATCGCCATCGTCCTCCAAGGTTCCGCTCATCTTCCCAGTGGTGGATCTCCACGGTAAGTCCTCCTCTTCAATCTGTAACCGAAAAAGATCTAGTACGCTTCGAGCAAGTGCTCGCTCGTACACAATTTCCGAGAAAGAAAAGGAAAACAAACCTAGCAAAAGCCTGGGAATCAAGGGTGGTAAATCTTCACCTCTTGCCCGACTATGGCTCTAAAATCTATCCACACACAGAAGAAAAAACATCCAGACAAAATCGCTAACACGGGGTCCGACCCCCGGTAGCAAGCAATCACATATCCAGAATAATTTTAGAAGCGGCGCCCTGCAAGAACGATTCATAGAACATACAAAATCTACTATGCATGATCTACTCGTAGAACCCCGATGGCGGCACATACTATTCATGCGCGCACATGACGGTTTCATGAAAAAAACATAAAACGCACACCACTAGCGTGCTCTGATACCAATTGTTGGAAATAAATCCATGGTAGAGGCCCGCAGCGGAAGCAAAGTGAAGGTCCGAGGACCGTGAGCGGTGTGCGTTACATATCAAAATTTTCATCGAAACGATCTACATATGCGTGTATGAATCTAGCATGGCAACTACGCGAACCCCTAACGATGATCTAACGCGAAAGAACAAACTAGCATTAATGCATGTTCTAATTATGTTATATCTACTTGTTAGAGGTCATACCTGCATGCGGAATCTTTCACCGCGACAAATTTCTTCTTTGTCGATGGAGACGGGCTACGGATCTGCTCGACATAGCTTCGGTGCGACGGCTATAACTTTCTGTTCCGAACTCCGATTGGGCTAAAATTTGGACTGCAGGTAGCCAACTTCGAGACGCAACTTTTCCAACAAGTTTCACGTCGTTTGGACTTCTGTAGCCCCCAGAATCGCAGAAACAACGTTGATTTTCTGTGCAGATTCTGGACAGCAAAAGGTTGCGGGAGACGCCTTCTAGTTCACCCGATCTCACACGATGCACGGCACCTCGTCGATGGATCTCTGAGTGCCTCCATACGACGAGCCTTCTCCTTCTACAAAACACCACGTGAGAAAGACGAGTCGCCATCCAATGGCGCAAGCGAGGGAGAGAGAGACAAGAGAGGAGATGCGAAGAGAGGAGAGGGGGCGGCTAGGGTTTCCCCATGCCATGGCCGGCCCTAGGGCTTGCATGGCTCTATTAATTTCGTGCACCCTCTCTCTCCTTCTCATATATAGGACCGGCCTATTCATATGGATAAGGACAGTATGGATAAGGATGATAGATTCAAATCTTATCCCTATATATCTCTTCTTTATCTCTATCCTTTCCTTGTTTTCGAAAACGGTCAAAACCAGCCCGTTTTCTGTGCCTCATAACCGGCCCCTTCATCGGAGGCAACAACCTCCCGAAACTAATAGAGCCGGCCTTGACCAGTCTCTCAACACTTTGGGCCGGCCACCTTAGTGCATAGTGGCGCATGGTATGACCAAAACGCCCTTATGCCACTAGTTGGCCGTTCCTCGTGTACGAGACTTTGCAAGGCACACATAAGTGAAGTGCACCAGTGATTTCACTATTCTCTGAGGTTCCCGTAGGGTGCCCCTAGTGAATTCAACTAGTCAACTCGCAACATGTCCCGGTGCATCGCACCCATGTGGCAAAGTCCACTTATGGCAAGGAATTGCTACATGCGTCTCTGCACTAACCTAGGGTTTCCCCTTAGTGCACACACGTAGCTACGCATCTACCGTGCACTAGTGCGAAGCACTCACGGAGCGTATGCTTGGACTTCTCGCTTCCTCTAACTACGTTCTGTGTTTCGAGGAGATGGTATAAGAACCATACATAATATCGATAAGGTGGAACCTTCAGGGACCAGGGTTCATGGCTTCCAACTCAGACTCGATCGACACACTACCCGAGTGTACCATCGATCCTCTGAGTCCGAGTTAACCTGCGTAGCCACCCAGAGTGCGACGCAGGCTGCACTCCAATTCCCCCGGACTTACTATGTTCTCTCTCATACCCCTGCTCCCGCTTAGTATGGTAAACTCGCTGTCCCTCCACTTGGTGCCATGATGCAACTCGAGCAGTGGAGAATACCGTCAGACTCGAGTGCTCATATGACTCGGTTCCTTCCCGGTTGACCACATACATCGTACCTCCGATTACTCTTCCGAGCAACCGGATCCGTCACCAGTCCAACTGATGACCACCTGGCCAGGGTTTAATACGACGTAGGTCAGACCAAGGAACGCACCTCCCGTTAGGGGTGTGGATAGCCTGCAGGAGTGACACGCTGATGCAACGCCAGCCGGGTAACCCAGTACACCGTGGTTTTGGATCACTGCATCCGGATCCTCACACATTGGTGCGCCAAAGCACCACACAACTGGTTAGTCCACCAGACATGGTTCCTCAGGGTTTAGGACCGTTTTACCCTAAGCAGAAACACGGTTTAGTGCACCGATGTCTGCTCATCGATCTGTGCACCGTGTTGGTTCCGTTCGGCCACAGACACTGTGCCTGGTAATGACCATGGTGGAGACACCTACGCTCTGTCATCCCAACAGCTTATCCTGATAGGGCGACCAACCCTTATCAGAGCTGCGAACATATTTAGGTTACATGGGACCAGTCCCTTGAGTCTCCCACTCAAGTGGATTACCATATAGTCATGGCTCTCTGTTCTGTAATCAGAACACGTACTAAGGTACGTACCAATATGCAATCCTATACTATCAACCATACAAAGCTAAACACTAGGTTTTTACGAGCTATAGACCTCACCAATTCTAACAAAGGTTGGTGCATCCCCCCTCACAACCGCCTGACAGGCTAAACAACAAGGGTCATCAGAGACCCATGTGGGCTGGCACAAGGGGGCGTAGAAGGTGCTGGAATAAGCCGCATTGTGTCAATCTCTGGCGGTCAGCAAAAAGTCTATAAAGGTATAACCCCCGGCTCCAAAGTACAGGTTCGAAACTTATAAACCCGAACACTTTTCGACTACTACAGCTCTCCCTTGCCCATACCTTCACTAACTTGAGCGTCGGAGGGTCTGCATTCCTAAGGGAGCCAGTCGTTCTCACACTTTCTCTATCTTGCAGGACAACTGCACAAGCCAGCAAAAAATATCCCCCAACAGGTTCCTTCCAAGTTAACTGTCTACATTGTAACTCCGATTACCCTACCAAGGAACTGGATCCGGTCAACGATACGTTTAATTGATGACCACCAAGTGTGGGTTTAATACGACGTAAGTCAGACTAAGAAACACACCTCCCGTTAGGGGTATGAATGACCTGCAGGAGTGGCACGCTGATGTGACGCCAACCGAATAACCCAGCATACCGTGGTTTTAGATCACGTAATTGAATCCTCACACAATTGTGCGCCAAATCCATACACAACTGGTTAGCCCACTAGTCGTGGTTCCTCAGGGTTTAAGATCATTTTACCTTAAGAAGAAACACGACTTTTTGCACCGGTGTCTGCTTACCGATCAGTGCACCGTGTTCATTGTGCCTGGTAATGATCGTGGTAAAGACACATACGCTTTGTCATCCCAACAACTTATCCTAATAGGGCGATAAACCCTAATCAGAGCTGTGAACGGTTTAGGTTACATGGGACTAGTCCATTGAGTCTTCCACTCAAGTGGATTACTATATAGCTATGGTTTTATATTTTATAATCATAACACGTACTAAGGTACATACCAAGATGCAGTCCTAAGCTATCAACTATACACAACTAAACTATAGGTTTTTATGAGCTGTAGACCTCATCAATTCCAACATAAGAGTCATCCAGGGAAACGAAGGCGGGTTCAGTGCAATTCACCTATGAGGGTTATTGCCATTGGAAGGCTGTGTTACCATTGGCTCTTAGGCGTCCATCGGTTTCTGGGCCATGCCCTCGAGTTCAATTTGGTCAATATCTATAGTAACTAGCAACTAATGACATAACATATATGCTTCATAAACCATAAAGGGAAAAAATAACACATACATTTCTAAATAATAGAGAAATTGTCCTTAGGATGAGCTCTCCATGAAAAAACAATAAACCATAAATCACATAAGATCATGTCATATACAGCTATTGCAGAAATAATGATATGTTTGTAAAAATAAGATCATGTTATGTAAAACAATATTTTGGTATAGTGTAATGTTTTATCCCATAAAACCATTGATATTCTAGCAACATGCTCTCTAGATTTCAGTTATGCACTGAATCTCATGTATTAGTTTTAGTGTACATCTTATAAATCACACGAAGTATCATACACCTAGCATCTATTCTGGTTGTACGTTTATGCGACATATACATAGCCATTGTATTACAACCCACTGATAATTAAGGTCACACTTTACATGTATAAATCTAACCATCATAGTGTTGTGTAAATAGTGGCTCTATAATTTATCCAAGCCCATGATTTTTTAGGGAATTTTTGCATTCAAAGCAATTAAGTGAAGTGAAGTGCATTTGAGTGAGATTTTAAAAAAGACGGGGCTATGTACAACCATTATTTTACCTCAGGTAGCCCCTATCTAACGGCAATATAGGATTTTCCTAAGGACAATGTCTCTTCCTCATTAGCTGTATCTGTGTAGACCGTTGTTTGCCACTGCTTGCCACTGGCCCCATCCAAACCCATCGTGTCCTTCCTCCTCCTTATGCCCCTTCCTCTTTCATCTCCTTTTCTCTCCATTCCACCTCATTCTCCTCTTTCCCTTCTTCTTCATCCACTTCATCTTAGAAAATAGACACACTCGGCAATTCTGGGTTGAGTACACCTTCTGTTTATTCAGCCATGGAGACCGATGCATCGAATGTAATGGGGGCACATGGGGTATTTTCAATTTTAAGTTGGGGTCATCGTCGGTAATTTGTGGTTGTAGGTAGCCCCACTCTTTTAAGAATCCATTCTTTGAATCAATTGAGAAGAAAAACAACTGGGAGGGAAATGATTATTGTCTCAAACAAGTTTACCTGAGTGAAACCTCTTCTCAAGAGATTATTATGGTAATTTAACTCAAATGCACTTTGCTCCTTAACTACTACGAATACAGACACATCCCTTAGTGGGCGTGTATGATAGCATAATGGAATCATCACATGATCATCACTCAAAAATTTTGCCCATTGAGGGGGCTAACTTAGCTGGTAAAGTCTTTTGGTGGTTGTACCATAGATTTAGGATCTAATCGTTCTATCACCAAATAAATAAAGCTATATACAACCCACGAAATACCAAAGGCATCCCGAACTTGATTTTGAAAAATACCCAATACGTCCCTATATCATCCATACTCTTTTGCTAAGGGCAACCCACACCCGCCGCTGGCAACCCACCATCGCCACCTCCTTCCTCCTCTATCTCATCCCTCCTTCTTCCTTTCTCCTTCCTTTAACTTCTCTTTTTTCATATTGTTTCCCTCCTCCTCATCCTCCTTCAGAAAAATAGTGACACTCTTGGCCATTCCTGATTTGGCAGAGTGCCACAATTTCCTAGAGGAGAAGGGAGAGGTGAAACAGTAGGAAGAAGGGAAATAGGCTCAGTAGAAGGAAAAAGATGGGAAGGAGGAAGGAGGAAGGAGGAAGAAGGACGACGGAGGAGAAAGGAGGTAGAGGAGGAATAGGAGGAGGGAGGTAATGGCAAAGGTTGGATGGGACTGACAGATGGTAGAGGTAGCGGTGGGCTACAATATGTGTGGACACAACAAAGGAAAAAAAAAGAGGGGGGGGGGGGGGGGGGTTCTTTTGAGGGGTTTGCCTTTGGACAAAAAATTATTGTTCTTTATACGGGAGTTGCATAAGGTAAAACACTAGTGCATGCCCGTGCCTGTCGGCACTGCAGCGGACCGCTTTCGGCGGTAATACACCTGTCGGCACTGCAACGGGCCGCCTTCGGCGACAATACACTTGAACGCTTTCGGCAACAAAACACTTTCGACGACAACATCGGCATACATAGGGACATCCATTTCCTCGCCCGTGCCGATTGGTACGAAGCGGGCACCTTCGGCGCGACAAACTCCCCCTCCCCCTGTAATCGATCAATCACAACTGTCTCTATTCGAACGGATTCCTCGAGATCAACCCGATGGTTTGGGGCGGCCGAAATTTCAGCAAGTGGGTTTATAGCCATTGATGCGAACAACGATCATAGGATGAACGGTCAGGTTTAGTGCAATTTTAATGGGCCGGGATTTTAGGGGTTTAGTGTAGTTTAAATGGGTTGGGATTTGAAACCAATGAGAGATCGTGTGTTGATTTTTGAACGAATTGTTAGATCTATTGATTCATTTTTGTCCAGTCAGCTTGTCCTAGTCAGCTTTTGTTTTGTCTAGTCAGCACAAAATTGACGTGCCATGTTATATAGATAGTGCATGCCCGTGCTTGTCGGCACTGCAGTGGACCCGTCTTTGGCATCAAGACACCCCCAGGCATTACCACCCCCACCTACACCGTTGGGAACAACGACAACACACCTGACTGCCTTCGGCAACAAAACACTTTTTGGCGGCAACACCGGCCTACAGCGACCACGCCTCGACGGACTGACTACCCTGACACCACCAACAACGGCCATTGTTGCGACATTCGCTGCCACCTAAGCGGCCACCTTTGGCGGCAACACCCAGCTTTTATGACCCCGCCCCAATGGACCGACAACCCCAAAAAAACCACCGGTCAAATCATGAACCTCATCATTTATCAAAATTAGTATTTAAAATACTTTATTTCAAATATATAAAAAAAAAATGAAACCGACTGGCCTGACGATTAGTGCTCTTCCTCTACTGCCGATTATCTTTGAGTTTGGATTTTTGTATCGATCGTGGGTTTTGAAACTCCCAATTCTTGAAATCCCCGATCAATTGCTGATTTTTTAGCCAAAATCTTGAATTTGTGAAATCCCTAATCTGTGATGAATCGAGCTGAGGTGGTTCCAGCTGGGTGCTAGTATTTTGTTTTGTTTTGTTTTTTCTCCTTTTGGTTTTCTTCTTCCCTTTTGGTGCTCCCGCTATAGGTTTGAGTTATATATGGAACCCATTAAAAAAAACAAATTAAGAGTTGGGTATATTTCTTTACCTGTGGTAAGTGCATCATGCTACTACCTCAGAGTGGAAACCAAGAAATGTGTTCCATATATAACTCAGACCTACATGTATGCACTATGCAGACACAACAATCTTAGAGTGGAAACCGAGAGAAATGAAGGGTTGGTTAATTAGATGTACTGAATAAATGGGGATACAAAAAATGATGCAACATGCAATATTCGATCACTTGCAATGCAAATTTTTTGAAAGAAAATTTAGAATCTTATTTAACTGTAGAGGGTCAGCTTGTAGGGATTTTTTTTTTAATTTTTTTTAGGGGGGGCGGGGAGGATGGAATGTGTAGGGATAGATGAGATCCGGTAAGAGATTTAAGGGACTGGAGAGAGGAATGGTCAAAGAGAGTTTATTAGGGATAGATCCTGTGAGAGATTCAAGGGATTTATGAGAGAGAGAGATCACGAGAATGGGACTCCGTAACCCCCGTCGAGAGGATGGGGTAGAGGTTCGGGGCAGAGGATTTGGATGAGAGAGAGAGAGAGAGAGAAAGAGAGAGAGAGAGAGAGAGAGAGAGAGAGAGAGAGAGAGAGAGAGAGAGAGAGAGAGAGAGAGAGAGGAGATCTACATCCAAATTCAAAAATTTTAAGATGGGGACTTTTAAAATTTTTAAACCAGCCATTCTTTCTTTCCATTTTTACAAAATCTTTAAAATTTAAAAATTTAAAACAGAGTTTTTGTCGAGCTGTCTCGATGTTTTTGCCTAGTCAGCATGTCATTTTTGTCTAGTCAGTTTTTGGTTCCATTTTGTCTAGTCATCATGTAGACCGCCGTCCCTTGTTATATAGATAGGCGCACGGTATATAGCCTCACCCAATAAATAACATCTTGGCCGCTGATTCCACATCACACGGGATTAGGCGCTACAGGCCGGTTTCGTTAAAGGAGCAAAGTTGAGCCCGCGTTAAGCGGGCTTGGGCTGACCACCAAACCTTAGATCCAGCACTGGGTCTCGTCACTTTTAGGCCTATTATCGGTCCAAGCCCAAGCCGACGGCAGGATTGATAGTTTAAGACACGAGGCAACATCTGATAGCAAGTGACTGGATTCACGTACTCTCGCATGTCCATGTAGCGCGCCTCTTGATTGTCACGTGAAATAAGCGTGGCCGTTTGTATAGTGGGTGGGGTTAAAACCCTGAGACTCCTTCCATCGCCGAAATCCCAACAAGGGTTTTGGCCCTCTCTCTCTCTCTCTGGCCTCGTCTCAAGGTTCCAAGATGGCGGGTCTAACCCTAATCTCCAAGCTCCCCTCCATCTCCCCTTCCTTCCTCCTCGCCTCCCGCTCCGCCGCCTCCAGATCCCTCGCCCTCCACCGCGCCTCCCCTCTCCTCCGCTACCGCCCCCTCCTCTCCCTCGCCGAGCCCCGCTGGCTCCCGAACGGGCTCTCCGTCGCAGCCCCCTCCCTCCGTTGCTTCTCGACGCGGCCGACGACGTCGTCCCTCAACGACCCGTCGCCGAACTGGAGCAACCGCCCGCCGAAGGAGACCATCCTCCTCGACGGCTGCGACTTCGAGCACTGGCTCGTCGTCATGGAGCCCCCCGACCCCAACCTCACCAGGGACGAGATCATCGACAGCTACATCAAAACCCTTTCCCAGATCGTCGGAAGGTTAGAGCTTCGGCCTTCTCCAACTTTTTCCTTCCATTTTCTCCTCCATTCTTCCCCTACCTCTTCGTTGATTTTTAATTGGGGCATCTATAAATAACTTTGATGTTCGTGTCCCGATATTGGTATATACACATGCTTTCGGTGCCAATATCCAAGAAATTTAATTTTTGTGATTTTAATTTTATTCTTTTTATTGCATCATGGAACCCATTTGCTGTTGTCTTGAATAGAAAATGCCCTCTCTGAGCCTTGAGGGTACTGATTTCAGTGTATGATTTGTGTTTTGTGTGCACCCACTATGTTGTTGCTGATTGCATCATGCCCATTTTTGTGGGTTATTGAATTATTGCCGTGTTGCAGTGAGGATGAAGCAAGGATGAAGATATATTCAGTATCAACAAAGCATTACTTTGCTTTTGGTGCACTTATTTCAGAGGAGCTTTCGTACAAGATGAAGAGTATGTCGGCTGCATTTAATTGATTTGCACTATCCTTTTTTATTTCTTTTTTTGGTGTGAAATTGTAACTACTTTTGCCTTTTGAATGTAATGCAGCCGTGGCCAACGTTCGCTGGGTTCTTCCTGATTCTTATTTAGACGTTAGAAACAAAGATTACGGAGGTGAGTACCAAAAGTAATGTATTCCTATGGTATTAAAAGTTATAGGAGGGGAGTGATTTTGGAGGTGTTTCAATCACTTTTTGAGTAACTTGATCGGACACTATTGTATATAAATTGCATTTTGTGCATGTAAGACGATCAATACACGAAGGATGTGAACGGGCTTTGGTTTGTTTGTAATGCCTATTGACACGGTTGCCCAAAGCAGCTGTCATGATACTTGTTTTTCTCGAGCATGTGAAGTTAAATATAAAAACTTATGATTTGCTGTAGAGCAATCAATACATGTACATTTTTGTTGGTTACATTTTACGTTTGATAGTAGTAGCCTATCAGGTTGAGAAAAGAGAAGACTAATCAATCCCTTATTTGTATACAAAAGTCTTAACGACCCACTTATGCGAGTGTGATTTTTAAATATCTTATGTGATTTCGTATATTTTCTTATGAACTTATTAGCTAGGTATGTAGGTTCATATTTCTATTGCAGCTTTCTGGTTTCTAATGACGTGACATAATGATTAATGAGTAGGTAAGAAGATATAGTCTCGGGGTAGATAGATAGCATAGATATAATATTAAATAAATCCATCATTGTGAAACTACATTGGCAACAGTTTAATCTTCTCCAAGCAAAACTACATTGGCAATATTTTAATAAAAATTAAAATAAATATGAAATTCATTATTCTATGTATACCATCGTATATAGGTGAACCAAACATACTTAGAACCGTTTCAATTCCATAAAAATGTACTGACATAATATCAATCGCGGTGGTTGATCATATCGGATTTTAAGATGACTTCCACTTGAATAAGATATGTAAACCTTTGAGCCTCAAGTTATCTGATTACTTAGGGAATGAATAATTCAGATAAGGACAATTTAATTTACTTATGGCTCTCTAGCTTTTGTCCAATGCGTGTTGCACGTTAGTTTTAAAATGAATTCCTCTGCACTTTGGCTTTTTTTGTAAAATTTGATCTCAAGCACCATGTTGCCCAAATGCCATTCTCCTTGTTATGCATCTTTTTACGACTTTTTGAATGGAAATTGAACCTGTTATGTTTGATCATGGTTGATTTGTCATTGATGTGTAACTTTTTGGATGGACCAATGTCATTTTGATTGCTAATACAATGGTTTGCAACATTTGTTTTGGCTCCATAAATTTTGAAGGATCTTTCTTTCTTCAAATTTGCCAATAAGAAAAAAATATATAAAGGTAAAATACGATTTGTGGAGAATGTGATGCCCTATTGCTTCTTACTGTAAGCTTCAATTGAAATAAACTTTAAAGCAAATTGATTAGGTTTCTAACTCATTATTGGGAAACAAAATGAGAAAATGGTGGTCCTGGTGCTACATCAACCGTTAGCATGCACTTCTTTCCAGAAATGTTGTGAAACTAGTTTGCCTTGACTACTATGTGCTTTGCCTAGGTACTTTGGTGCGGTTCATTACCTATAGGCGAAAACCTCTTAGTCACTTGTTCGTTAATGCTAACTAGATTTATACAAGGATCAATTCATATCACATTTCAGAACAAGATGTTTTGTGCGACATTCCCATTGCTTGTATTATGTGAGAGAAAACCGTGTATTTCAAGGGTGGTGGTGGTGGGTGCATTCGTTTCGGTGAGGGAAAAAAATTATATATTGTGCAATATTTCGCTTAATTGATCTATTTAGTTCCTTGGATTTATATATAGTCGGTATATGATTAAATATGTAAAACTTAGTTACAAAAAGACACGGGTATACTAAACAAACGACGAGTACTTAATGTTGTCAGGATCCTATGGTTTATGATTTGAATCTTGTGGTTGAAGGTCTTTCCACTCCAGATCTAGTGGTCTGATTGATATCTAATGAATTCAATGTAAGGGAGGGTTTGATTGTGTTGATTAGACCTCATTTTTTTTTGTCGTATACAATAGAAGTCATAATAATGCATGGTTACCTTATTTGTTTTTGATTTGTTGGTCATAGAGGTTAATGTCCACAATGAATTGGCCAAGAGAACATACTTGGTACTAGCGGCGAAGCAAGGGATAAATGGTGATACTTGAGGTCTTCTTAGAAGGAGAGGTCCAATCTTTTTTGTAGGTTTGCAGAAAATGAGAGTTGGTGGAAACGAGAGAGAGAGGACTTGGTTGAAGGTTGGCATCAGATGGTTTAATGTATATAATGGCTCAAAATCTATTCCACAACCCTTTGATAAAGGGATTTGCAAAGTCTAATACTTTTACCCCACATATTCAGATAGAGTTTATAAGTGGTGTTGTGGAGGTTCAGGTTCAAGAGTTGGATATTAGTTTGGAGTTGGGACCATTGATTCCGATTAGAGGTTCACAAAACTTGTGGTATTAAGAACATATTTGTGGTGGCATGAAGATTTGGGAATAGGGAAATATCCAAAATTGGGAAGGAGTAGGTGTTGATCATGTTAGGTACAAGAGTTGGTACAAGATTGGGTCGAGAAATTGGCTCAATCATGCTTTGTGTAGAATATCTTAAAGATCCAAATTATTGTTTGTTTTTTAATCATGTTTTCACGCGTTTCTGATTATTTATAGGGAAGGTTGTCTGAAGTGGATTAGACTAATTGCTAGAAGACTAACACATGGTGAGAAGTGAGAACTAGATCTCATAGATTCTTCTTTATAGCAGTGTAGTCAATGTGGCTAGGGGACGCATAGCCGTTTTGACCTGTCTAGGCGAAGCGGCACCTAGGCAATAATCATGTTTTCACACGCTTCTGATTATTTATAGGGAAGATTGTCTGAAGTGAATTAGACTAACTGCTAGAAGACTAACACATGGTTAGAAGTGAACTAGATCTCATAGGTTCTTCTTTATACTTTTATACTTATTTGCCGGTTATTTATTTTATTAAAGTTTTATTAATATGTTTGCTTTATCCTATTTTTAGAAGAATGTGAAAGACTCTTGGGAGTGAGGACCTGTTTGGATAAGCTCCAAATCCAGATTGGATTCTGGGAACCCATAATCCCAAAACAAGACGGAGCGCCTATTTGGATACAACCGGATCCCAAAACATGTTTCTCCGGAGAGCCCAAAACGTGTTCATCGGTGCCATTTTTTCGGAACCTAAAATCAAGGCTCTAGGCTCTGGAGCCCTTTTTTGGGATTCTGGGACCCTTGGCTCTAAGAATTCCAGTATTAGAACCCTATTTGAACAAAGTTACGACCTTACAACTAGGGGTGGCAATGGGTCGTGTCGGGTTCGTGTCGTGTCGTCCAAAACCCCTAGACCCGGACCCGACCCGTTTAACTAATCGTGTCTAGATCCTAAACCCGTACCCGACCCGCTAATAAACGGGTAGACGTGATAAGACCCGGTAAGGCTCGTTTACCACCCGGGTCTATTCAGTTGACCCGATCCGACTCAATTCGACTCGACCCGACTTGACCCGAAAGACCTGCTGGTATTATATATTATAGTATCGGATTACGGGTAGACCCGACCTGTTGAATACTAAACGGGTCTTCCCGGGTCTACCGTGTCCAGACCCTAAACCTGGACCCGACCCATTTATTAAACGGGTCTATCGTTTCAACCTGTTTACGACCCGAACCCTTTTAGCGTTGACCCAGACTCGCTAACTTTGTGTCGGGTCTGCCGTGTCGGGTCCGAAATTGCCATGCCTACTTACAACCCATCCAATCCAATCCAATTTCTCACCCTTTTATGTTTTGCATTATGATCCTTATCACGAAAATACCTATATAATTAATGTTTACTGGATATATGTGTGCCTACGAATGCTTACACCTAATGTTATGTTTGACTACCATAACACCCAACATTCAAAAGCGTGCTATTGGTTGCGGTATCGTCTGACCTCGGGCCGGTACGTACTGATACCTTTTTTTTAAAAAAATTTTGAAAAAAAACAAAAAAAAGAAGAGTTTGACATTGTGTTGCAAATTTTGTTAGTTTTAAGGATTTTTTTGAGTGCTCCTCTATTGTACTCGATGATTGGTAGTGGATTTCTATATGTTTTCTCTATTCTAGTATATTCTTTGATGTGCACAATCAAAACTTGATCCTGACCCTCCATTGGGTTCTACATGTTTGATCTGAAGAGTTATTGCATGACAATGTGATCACAAATCCCAATATATTTCTCTTGTTGTAGAGTGTTCTTAGGTGTACTATATGATGAGAATCATTAATATATATTTAGTATTTACACAAGCGTGTAGTTGGTGGGGAGGCAACCAAAAAAATCAAAAAATTCTATATGTTTTCTCTATTCTAGTATATTCTTTGATGTGCACAATCACAACTTTATCGTGACCCTCCATTGGGTTCTACATGTTTGATCTGAAGAGCTCTTGTATGACAATGTGATCACAAATCCCAATATATTTCTCTTGTTGTATAATGTTCTTTAGTGTACTATATGATGAGAACCATTAAAATGCATTTAGTATATAAACAAGCGTGTAGTGGCCCTAGTGGGTGGGGAAGTATCTAGTTGAGACCGGTACGTACCGATACTGGTTGGTATCGATAGATAATGGCGATAAGGGGTTTCGGTCGAGGTTGAGCCCAAACTGGTACGTACTGGTATTAACCATTTTTTAAAACCTTAATAATAACCATCAAGTCTTATGGGTTGGAATTATGGGACATAGCTGTTTCTTCTATTCACGGTAATCCTTTTTTTGCACCAATCGGAATATAAAGAATGGCCTCGGAAAGACTAAAAAACCCCTAATATGTTTTTGCTATACTACTGTTTTTGACTCATTGTAAGGGTAGTAGTGGGTATAGTTTGGTTTGTGTCAGATGTCCCCTTTCTCTTTATACAGTAATGTACTTGGCTATGATCAAGCGCACATCTATAATGTTAATTGGTTATATTCACAAAGATGTATATGTATGTGTGTGTTTTCAATATGCAAGGGTAACATTACTACACAATTACATAGTCATGGTGCACAATGAATATATATGGGATGATTTGATGAAGAAGAATTCATATAGTTGAAATTAGTCGGATATCTATTTGATGATGATTATGAATATGTCTAGTTGATACACTATTTGGTAACTTCTAAAGTGGTCATGGTATGGATTCTTTGATTTTTTTTTATAGATGTATAATATTCTATTACCAAATCATATCGATTGATTATCACATTACGATGTTTTATATCACTCTTGGATCGCAGCTAATCCATTGATTTGCTATTTTTTATGTAATGTCTTCTACATGTAAATTTGTATATAAGCATATGTATACTTTAACATACTATATATATATATATATATATATATATATATATATATATATATATATATATATATATATATATATATATATATATATATATATATATATATATATATATATATAGAGGGCTGTTATGTTGAGCTGTGAGCTGCGGTAGGAGAAAATGAGCTGCGGGTATTTTGACCCCCCTAGAAGTATTGGAATTTGATGAAATTTGGTGCGGGTGTTGTCTAGGGTAAGATGATCATCCTCACCAATTTTCATCAAATTCCAAAACTTCTAGGGGGGTCAAATGGTCGAAGCAAAGTCTGCAGATTTTAACGGTGACTGCGGACGGCAGATTTTGCTTCGATCATTTGACCCCTCTAGAAGTTTTGGAATTTGATGAAAATTGGTGAGGATGATCATCTTACCCTAGACAACACCCTCACCAAATTTCATCAAATTACAAAACTCCTAGGGGGGTCAAAATACCCGCAGCTCACTTTCTAAACCGACAGCGCATAGCTCACTGTAACATTCCTCTCTCTCTCTCTCTCTCTCTCTCTCTCTCTATATATATATATATATATATATATATATATATATATATATATATACAAGTACATGCATGCGTGCAATCGTATATACATTGACAACCTTTAAAGAGGGCTGCCTAGGTGAATAAGTAGCCCGTAGGCGTCTAGACCTTGGTAGGCATTCATGAGTGCCTCTCTCCTAGGATTAGGCATTGGGATGATCTTGCTTTCCGTTGTACATGTATGATGTATCTACTTTGATACTTACGTAGATATTTAGGAAGCAATCATATGTATGATCAGCACCTCAACATCATCTTCTCGGGCATTTTCCATTTATGGTGTTCTTTACTTGGTCTAGGTAGTGGATTCTTGATATGTAGTCAACGTTTTCTATATTCCTCATATTAAAAGAAACAATAGTTGGTCTTCATTTCTTATTTTTTATGTTGTGTTGTATGGATATGTGCTGGCATGGTGGAGGCAATGAGCGATCTTTTCATCTATTGTGGAGTGAATTATGCCTTGATTCCTTGTACTAAAGGAAGTATTGATCTTTCGGTACTCATTTTGGATGTTATGTTAAATCAACAACCGATTGACATGGTGGAAATATTTTGCAAACTACCATTTTAGGTTGTACTGGAGGGATATGGGTGGCTAATGACCTTTGAGGACATCCTCGAAAAGTCTTTTCTTGGCTCTATATATGAATGTGGTGCACCATGCCAGGTTATACAAGAAGGAAGGGAGAAGGAAGGAGCAACATCGGAGGAGAAGATAGTTGCATGTCCAGAGAAGGAAAGTAATTGACCATCATGTTCAGCACAAGGAGGTCTAGCGCGATGAAGGCTCTCAGATCAAATTAGTTATTGTCACACTTAGAAATTCTGAGATTTCTTTTTGTTGAAAACCACCAAATCTAGTTATGACATACTGTTATTTCCTTCATTTATATCTTTAGCACTTTAGCAGGACTACCAGTAATGAAGGCTCTAAGATCAAATTAGTTATTGTCATACTTGGAAATTGCAAGATTTCTTTTTGTTGAAATCAGCCAAATCTATCTGAGTCCTTTCTCAGCATCAGATTGTATACAAATTGCATGTAGTCCATGATAAAGATTCTCATTTAGGAATTCTTTCGTGCAAGTGGTGACAGCTTGCCCTCCATCTGAGGATTACATCCTTTTATGATTCCACCATATATGGGATTCTTCCTTGGATTGGCCAAAGCTGTTGTTTTTTATTTCCATAATAATGCAATACATCCACCAATATTTCTCATTCGTTCTCAATTGGTTTGAGATGATTAAAATTCCGTAAACATTGGTAATGACGTGGAACCCATTGCGATTGCATTTTATGATGCAAGTATTTGTTTGAAATATTTGCAGACCTTATTTTATTTTTCTTTTGAAATGTATAGTTTAATGTTTTTGAGGTATTTAATTGCTTGTTAGAAAGCTCACCTCAAGTGTTTTGATTTTTTTTTAAACGTTAATCTAGTTACGTACTTACATGTGATTGGAATTAGCTTTAAAAAGTCAATGCAGGGCATTCAATTGGGAGTTTCAGGTCGTAAGATGAAGAGTTCTCTATGCACCTGTCACATCTAAAGCTATTACTCTTTGCTTGGGTTGCTATTTTGATGTAAAGAGGGGTAAAATAACAAATTTATGTTGGTAAGCTCAGTAGATTTAAATGTTTCTAATGGCTGTTGGTCTACTCTCCCTATTTAGCGCAGGCCAGTAGGTTTGAATATTGGTATATAAAATTGAAGTCGTGCATTATGGCCATCCAGTAAGTTGTGGTCTATATCAGCAGCCTAACGCTAACCTCACCCTATACCTCCAACCGATCCATCTACTCCAACTTGCCATCTACTATTCAAAGCTCCTTCAATGGATTTTGATGTGTCTCTTGTTCTCCAACGTCCACCTATACTGTGATTTGGACAAACCCCACATTTTTATACTCATCTATTGTTCTCCAATGTCCACTGACATTGGGATATGGACAAACTCTACATTCTCATTTTTTTTCCTTGTTACCAAATCTTTTCTAGATACTTGCTACATTACACATCGCACCATTGAGCTTCTGCTTGTGGTTTCCTTCCATGTTGTATGATCTTCTTCTTTTTTTTTACTGATAGCTGTTGGAACTAGTTGTGTCCACTATTAGGTGTTGACTAATCCCTTGCGCCCATGGTTGTCATATCGTGTAACATATCATGCATTGTTTTTTCTTTTTTTGTGAATCGTGTATAGTAAGATACAATAAAATTTATCTAAGTATGCTTATATATCGTTTCGTTTATAATATATAAATAATATGCTAGAACATTTAATATGAAAAGTTAAGAGTAGAAGAGTAAGACATTTCCTTTTATTTCTCAGCGAACGTAATATTGGCCTATACAAAAAGTATGATGTGTATACTTGTATAAAAAAGAAACCATATACAATTATAATATATGATTTATCTTTATTTCATCCTATGATTTCTTTTACATTTTATTTATGATTATAAGTGAATAGAATTAAATAGGAAAAGTTTCTTACCCCTTTGAGGTACTCAAAAAATAATTTTTTACTTCACCTTTTTCAATGTCTCTTTATGGGTATCCCATGGCACATTTTTCCAAATATCTTTAAAGCTTAAAAAAGTTGTTTGCATTTGGCCCCTTCAAGCTCTAGAAAGCTTTAGAAACAATCGACATTGGATACCGATGTCTCTAGAGAAACCCCAATCTCTCTTCACCCAAGTTTAGAAAGGGTTATAAAGTGTTTTTTTCAACTTAGACAAACTTGTATAGTCCTTTCGGAATTTAAGAGAAATTAAAACCATTCCAGACGTTTCAAAGCAAACCAAACCCCAAGACCCTCACTTTCACTGTACCGTATGTATTGTTTGTTGTACATATCGAATCGTGTATTGTATGATACGACAAAAAACGATACATATGTCCGTATCAACTTTTTTTCCTTCCATATCGTATCATGTATTTTAAGATACTAACAACCATACTTGCGCCCCACCTCAAGGCGTGAGTGCTCAATTTTACTACTACTATGTCATTGTCTTCCTTCCATCTGCTAGAACAATTGGTTCCCACCTGATGCAGGACGGTCTAAAAGAGGATTCCTAGGATCCTATGAGATGGATGCAAGCAAGATAATGACCATGACTTGTATGCAGAAATGGAAGCAACAAATCTAACCCTAACTCCTAAGGCCCAATTGAATTTGCTGAAATTAAACTTAAATATGCAACAGTGACTGGGTTGATGAAATATATGAGACAATTACATTTAAAGCATCACCGTTTTATAGAAGAATATAAGTTACCTAATGTTTTGATGAAATGGTCGGTGACTCCCTAGTCCCTATTTCTACCGGTGTTTTTTTGTTCTTTTTCTGGGGCTTCTGCTTCTCACGTCATTGGGACATCTGTTGCATTTTTGGGAGGCAGCTGTGTTTGGCACATGACGGAAAGTTTTTGAGGGAAGCCCAGTACAGATTCCCTTTTGTGAAAAGTTGAAAATTACATACAAAACAGCTTCTCGCAAGATCGCAAAGACCAAAAGCACAGGGGAAGCTTCTCCAAACAAAATATGTCCCAGCTTCATTGGAAGCTCATCCAAACACCAACTGTTTTGGAAGCTCATCCAAACACCACCAACTGTTTGGATTGATATCCCCAAATTCTTTAGTATTTACTTTCATCTTGAAACTATTCAAGCTTCATGTGAACCTAAGACTTGTTTTCCTTTTTTCTTTCATTTTGTTTTTCATGTAAGCTGTGCTGCCGAGGAATATAAGTTAGGGACAAGTTCTACTATTTTTTTTAGCAAGTTATATTTTTTTCTCACTGGTTTCCCCCTTATGTTTCGGCAGGAGAACCTTTCATAGATGGAAAAGCTGTTCCTTATGACCCTAAATACCATGAGGAATGGGTCCGAAATAATGCACGTGCGAACGAGAGGTCCAGGCGAAATGACAGACCTCGTAATTATGACCGGTCGAGGAACTTTGAGCGGCGACGGGAGAACATGCAGACGTTCCAAAACAGGGACGCTCCTCCGAATCAGGCGCAGAACCCGATGCCACCGAGGGACGGGCCCCCGATGCCACCAAGGGACGGGCCCCCTATGCCGCCAAGGGACGGCCCCCCGATGCCCGGCAGCAATGTGCAGAACAGGGACATGCCTCCAGTGCCCCCCAACCGTGATTTCAATGCGGCGCCTCTGAGAAACATGCCTCCGGTCCCTAATCACGAGGGCATGCCCAATACCCAAAGCAGCTATATTCCAAACAGAGACGGTGGTTCTGGCTACCAAGGAGGCGGCCAAGGTTATCAAGGCGGCAATCCAGGGGGAGGTATCCAAGGTGGCCAAGGTTATCAAGGCGGCAATCCAGGGGGAAGTATCCAAGGTGGCCAAGGTTATCAAGGCGGCAATCCAGGGGGAGGTATCCAAGGTGGCCAAGGTTACCAAGGTGGCAATCCAATGGGAGGTATGCAGGGTGGCCAAGGTTATCAAGGCGGCAACCCGGGAGGCAGCCCGGCTTATCAAGGTGGCGGCCAAGGATATCAACCTGGGCCAGGTGGTGGCCCAGGTTATCAAGGCGGTGGACCTGGATATCAGGGAGGTGGTCCCGGCTATCAGCCTGGGGGCCCTGGCTATCAGGGAAGCGGCCCTGGCTATCAGCCTGGGGGCCCTGGTTACCAGGGAGGCGGCCCTAACTATCAGCGGGGTGGACCTGGTTATCAGGGAGGCGGCCCTAGCTATCAGCCCGACGGCCCTAGTAATCAGGGAGGCGGTGCCGGCTACCAAGGAGGCGGTCCTGGTTATCAGGGAAGAGACATTCCTGGTAGAGACTAGCGATAATTATTTCCAACAGGCAGCCACCGATCGTTGCTTTTTTTTTTTCAATGCCTATGGAACATAATTTACTGTAGTCGGTCATAATGTCTCAGGGTAAGATGCATCATCTAGGTTCCCTTGGTTCTTCAAGACATGCGAAGTTATTGATCTGATGCTTCTAAGTTGTTTGGGTTTAATGTCGAACTCTGGTTGGTAATGTTTCTAGTGTCTGTAACGATATATGTAACCTTTTGGCATCGGTTTTGTATTTTCTTGGTTGTTATCGTAATCGTGGTATGTTTCGTATTATGTTGACCGGCTGCAGGGTCTTTTTGACCTTCATCGACCCTGAGACATGGCAGTGAATCAAATTCATGGTCGATGGTGGCTAAGGTTCCCCGGTTTTGAAGGAAGCGCTTTGTATAGCTCTGATGGCGGTGTTCATTCTCATTTTGGTTCCATCAGGCTTCCGATGAATACATAAATCATGGATCAACTGATCCCTCCTCTCGGGGGGCTAGTACGAGAATAAGAAAGAGAACAGGGTTTGATCCTATTCATGGGGAATCTGTAATATCGATTCAAAAAGTAGAAAGTTCGATACAATTGGGATTTTTTCCCAACGACGACTATGTAGACTTAGCTAGTGATCGCCTTGAATTTACGGAAGGGCACCACCAGGAGTGGAGCTTGCGAAATGAGTCGCTCTGGAATTTCTTATGGGCACAGGCATCTCACGGCTCTTATGATTCGTCGGTTTCTGCGTAGTCTTTTTTTTTTAATCTATGGTGCTCATTGGAGATGAAATATCACAATATTTTTCTTATAATATTCAAACCATTATTTGTCAAAAAAAAAAAAAAATTCAAACCATTGATCCCTCTGTTTTGAAGGAAGCTAAAGCAAAATTTTAATCCAAATAGGTAAAGTAAAATTTTATCTTTATAAAACCTTATCTGAAATTCTTCTTAACAATCAGATCCTCCTGTGGATGGATATTGAAGTCTTTGAAGGCAAAAAGAAGATATAATCTTAAGATGAGGATGAACGGGCCTACTAGCTCATTGGGTTTTATTAGGGCAACTGCAAGGGAATTTTTTTTGACGCAACCTCTGTACCGTACGCACGACGGGCACATTGCAAGATAATACACATGGGGTAGTGGGACCCAGCACTCAGCGGGTGATGATAGGCTGTGTCTAGCGGGCGTACGGTACAGAGGTTGCATCGAAGATTTTGCCAACTCCAAGAAGACTCCCTATTCTTTTCCTGTTAGTTTAAAACGACCAAAAGCCCTATGTCATTTCTATAAATTACAAATAGCTAAGTCACCAAATAACCAATGGCCCTTTGTAATCTTCTGATTTTGATATATGAGTAAAGTGTAGGTAAAGAATGAAAAAACTAAGAAAAAGAAGTGTAACAAGTTGTGTTTCATCTATATAATAAGGGAGCTCGTTTCCATCTAGGAGATAAACATAGAGACAAACCAAAGATAAAGAACGGCCGAGATCATCCCACACCACCCAGTCGGATTTTCAAATTTAGTGCGATTCAAACCGAGATTGGGTGGGGTGCATTGAAAGACTGCAATGCTCAACTGATGGTTGTTCAGGCTCGACTCACATACCATATTATGTTGATTGTATTAAGTTGGTGTCATTCAAAGCCCGGCTCACATACCATGTTTAGCTTATTGCATTAAGTTGGTGCCATTCATAGCCCGACTCATATACCAAATTACCATATTAAGCCTCATGAGAAGATATACCTCAGCTTCTTTTTTGGCATGCACAAAAAACTTAACCTATCATAATTTTCTCTACTAATTTTTTTTCTTGCATCAAACTTGAATTAAAGGTACCTCCATAAAAAAAAGAAAAACTAATGGGTATTTATGAGTCTTATGTGGTCCCACACTAAGGGACATGTATGCATGATTTGGATGGGATCATAGGTTTCTATGGTGCATTAGTTTGTAGTGTTTCTAGCATTGTTCTTTCGCAAGGTAAGCTCATCCTATGTTTTATAAAAAGGATCACAATATCAGATCTAATTATTGCGGAGGCATAAGCATTTAAGCTGGGTATTAGTATGAGCACCCAATTCCAAACTTTTCGAGTCATTTTAGAAGGAGATGCCCAACAAATTGTCAAACTTCTACGAGCGGAAGACAATGAGATCCCCTGGAAAATACTTACTATTATTCGTGATTCCATATCATTACTGAGAGATAGTCGCAATTTGTCCCCAGAACAACTAATGAGTCGGACCACAACTTGGCAAGATATGCATAACAACACACTAGCTTTAATACCTTGGATGAAGTATTGGCACCTAGTTGTATCAATCTCGCTGTGATGCAAGATTTCAAAGTTTGTCGATCGACATCTTATGATGACCGAACTTCTGTAACTCAGGAGGAACTCATCCTTCCCAACTCTGTAAGACTTGATGATTTATTGAATCAAAATTTAAGAAATACTCATATTAACCCTATCCAGATCTTTGATTGTGGTTCTTGATGAATACAGTAATCAGGCACAATCGAGTGTTCATTAGGATTAATAATAGTCATAGATAAAAAGAAAAGAAAAGAAAAAAAGTAAAACCCTCACTCTGAGCCCTGGGTGAAGCATTGTTAGAGCATCTCCAACGGGCTCCGAGCGGAACTCTGAAGGCCGACATGGCACGCGGAAGGAATTCTGCCGCTCCAACCGGCTCCGAACAATCCTCTGAAGTCTTACGTGACATGCCACGTACACGTAGGCCATGTGCAATCGGGACCTTTGAAGGCCTCCACATACAACAGAGGTCCTTCGAAGGCTCCGTAGGAATAAAAAATTATGTATTTTTATAAAAAACACCCCGGACCTTTCATAAATTATTATATATATATATATATATATATATATATATATATATATATATATATATATATATATATATATATATATATATATATATATATATATATATATATATATATATCAGTGTTCTAAAAAGCGGTCCAGGCGGCCGCCTAGGCCCTAGGCGCTCCAGAAAAGAAGCCAAGCTCCCAGGCGGAGCTAGGCTGCCGCCTAGGCGGTCTAGGCGGGGCAAGGCGGCCTAGGCGGGCTGAGGCTAGCCAGGCGGACTAGGCGGGCCAGGTGGGCTGAGGCTGGCCATGCGGGTTGAGACTGGCCAGGCGGGCTGAGGCTGGTCAGGCGGACCATGTTTGCTTTTGTTTTTGTTAATCACTCAATCTTGAATTATGGTAATATACTTGTTCTTTAAAATAATGATTTGGGATAATCTTGAAGTTATATTAATTTTTAAACATATATATATATATATATATATATATTATATAATATCAAAATAATAAATTAAAAATAATTAAAAAAAGGTAAAACGCCTAGGCTCCGCCTAGGCCTCGCCTAGGCCTCACCTAGGCCGCCTAGGTGCTAGGCGGCCCCTCACCGCCCGACTAGCGCCTAGTGCTTTTTAGAACCTTGATAGATATATATATATATATATATATATATATATATATATATATATATATATATATATATATATATATATATATATAGGAATGTTACAGTGAGCTGTGAGCTATGGGGTGGAGAAAATGAGCTGCCCATATTTTGATCCCCCTAGGAGTTTTGGAATTTGATGAAATTTGGTGAGGGTGTTATCTAGGATAAGATGATCATCCTCACCAATTTTATCAAATTCCAAAACTTCTAGGGTCATCAAATGGTAGAAGCATTGTCTACCGTCCGCAATCACTGTTAATTTTGCTTTTATCATTTGATGACCCTAGAAGTTTTGGAATTTGATAAAAATTGATGAGGATGATCATCTTATCCTAGATAACACGCTGACCAAATTTCATCAAATTTCAAAACTCCTAGGGGGATCAAAATGAGGGCAGCTCATTTTCTCCACCCGTAGCTCACAGCTCACTGTAACATTCCTCTCTCTCTCTCTCTCTCTCTCTCTCTATATATATATATATATATATATATATATATATATATATATATATATATATATATATATATATATATATATATATATATATATATATATATATATATATATATATATATATATATATATATATATATATATATATATATATATATATATATATATATATATATATATATATATAGGGCTGTTACGTTGAGCTGTGAGCTGCGGTAGGAGAAAATGAGCTGCGGGTATTTTGACCCCCCTAGAAGTTTTGGAATTTGATGAAATTTGGTGAGGGTGTTGTCTAGGGTATGATGATCATCCTCACCAATTTTCATCAAATTTCAAAACTTCTAGGGGGGTCAAATGGTTGAAGCAAAATCTGCAGATTTTAACGGTGACTGCGGACGGCAGATTTTGCTTCAACCATTTGACCCCCCTAAAAGTTTTGGAATTTAATGAAAATTGGAGAGGATGATCATCTTACCCTAGACAATACCGTCACCAAATTTCATTAAATTCCAAAACTCATAGGGGAGCAAAATACCCGCAGCTCACTTTCTAAGCATGCAGCTCACAGACCACTATAACATTCCTCTATATATATATATCTCAAAACATGTACTTTTCGACTAGGATATCTCTCAATGAGGCCGTTGGATAACTTGTAAATATATAGAGTGTTTGGTGCAAAATGATTAGGATATCCAGTTCGGAGGCCGTTGGAGCTGAACCTCTCAACTAGGATACCTCTCAATGAGGTGGCAGCAAAAAATGGGCCCCACGGCTCCTTGTACGGGGGGTCACCGCTCCATGGCTTTTCTTTCTTTCCCGCGCTAAAGATGAGTAAAGTTTCCTCCTATATATAACGCAGGGAAATCAGAATAAAAAAAGAATAAAAAAAAGGAGGGAACAGAGGAGAGAGAAAGACAGAGGGAGGGAAAGAGTGTTCTTGGTATCCCCCCCCCCCCACCCGCCCCCAACGACTCCCCCAAACCCTAGCTCGTTCTGATGCGAATCGCCGTCTCCGGCGCATAATCCGCCGCCACATTGATTCGCCGGCTGCAGATCAGGGGGAATGGGGCTGAGCAGAGCGATCTGGGGCCAGATTTGCCGGTGATCTCTGCTTTCCCATCAAGATTTGGTCGATCTCGCTACAGATCCCTGAAAGGAGCTGTGGCGGCGGACTGGCTAGGGTTTAGGGAAGAGCTGGGTGAAGCTCCGAACTGATGAGTCCCGGTGCGGCCGACATGGAGGACGTGAAGCCAGCGATTCCGTCCCACAACGACGAAGGCGGCGCGATGGAGGCTCGCTTCGCCGATCTGTGCAAGGTCTCCCTCGTACTCCTCGTGGTTTCTCTCTTTCTGTTCTTGTTTCTTGTAGATGATCCAAGATGCGCTCTGGTTGGCAGACTGGGCTGTCTCTTGACGAGAATACGACGAGGCAGGCGGTAGTGCTGTTTCGAGAAAGCAAGCCTATCCTCTTGGCAAACATGTCGGCGATTGGATGCGGAACGGTAGCATCTGTGTTGGTTGTTCTTCGAGTTTTTCTTTCTTGTTAGCGATGAATCTGAGGTTATGAAGGTTGGAAATTTTCAGCCGGAAGAGATCGAGAGGTTTTGGTCGGCGGCTGTTCTGTACTGCGTGACGAGGCTGGGCCGGGGGACGGCGGAGAAGGGGGATGGCGGGATCAAGCTCTGTCAGATTCTGAGGGCGGCTGAACTGAAGTACAGCATCTAGTGTTGTTATTACCTTTAGGAATATTGTTCCAGCCTTTTTATCCATTTGAAGTGATTTCCTTCTTTCGATTTGTAGAGTCGTGGATTTTTTCAAGGAAATGCCGCAGTTCTCTCTCAAGGTCGGTCACATTCTGAGCGGCGTACATGGCTCTGATTGGGAGAAGAGGCTCGAGGTAAGGGAAAAGTGGGAATTGACCCAACTTCTTTATACATTCCAGCCCTTCGTCTGTTGGTCTGGACTTTCGGACAAATCACTAACTTCCTTACATTTCCCATGTGATCGTAGATGAGGGAGTTGCAGGCGAGTGTTGTTCACTTAAGTCTTCTAAGCAGGTGAAATATGTTCTCTATTTGATTTTTAGTGTCTTATGCAAATTGTGAAACATAAGTTGCTAGAACTACTGTAGCTGTTGAACAAGGTTTCTGGTGGATCTTCTTGATAAAGGGTTCTGTTAGGAGACGACGGCTAGGGTTTGGAGAGGAACAGAATGATTCCATTGAGGGACTCAAGCCCAATATATATGTACAGTAAACCCGACCCGACTATACAGTAAACCCGACCCATTACATTACATTAACACTCCCCCTCAAACTCACGGTGGATCATGAACCGAGAGTTTGCCTAGAAAATGTCTGAAGCGAGCAGTCGTCAGTGGCTTCGTCAGAAAATCAGCAGTCTGCTCCGAGGAGGGAATGAAAGGCAGGGAGATGATGTGATCAATAAACGCCTGGCGAACATAATGACAGTCAACTTCAATATGCTTTGTTCGCTCATGGAAGACCGGATTGCTAGCAATCTGAATAGCACTCCGGTTGTCACAGAAGAGAGGGGTCGGCCCGGATATCACCACTCCCAAGTCAAGCAGAAGACGTCGAAGCCAGACAATCTCGGCGGTGGTGGAAGCCATAGCCCTGTATTCGGCTTCGGTGCTGGAGCGAGCAACAGACTCCTGCTTCTTGCTGCGCCAAGAAATCAGGGAGTCACCCAGAAACACACAGTATCCTGTAGTAGATCGACGAGTGTCTGCATCTCCTGCCCAATCTGCATCTGAGTAGGCGCGCAGTACCAACGGAGAGGTGGAGGGAAACAGGAGTGAACGGGTGATGGTGCCCCGGAGGTAGCGGATAATCCGCAGAACAGCTGCATAGTGTACTGACCGTGGAGCCTGAACAAACTGACTGACAATGCCAACAGCATGAGCAATGTCTGGCCGGGTCATGGTGAGATAGACAAGCATCCCAACCAACCTCTGGTAGCGGGAGACATCCTGGAGTGGCTCACCATCGGTAGCGAGAAGCTTCAAATTGAGCTCCATGGGTGTATCAGCAGTGCGTGTGTCAGTGAGGGCAGCATCAGTAAGAATGTCGGAGATGTACTTCTGCTGGGAGACCAACAGACCACGAGCTGACCTGGCAATCTCAAGACCCAGAAAGTAGCGAAGAGAGCCCAGGTCTTTCATCTCAAACTGACTCTGGAGGTGCCGCTGGAGAGAGGCGATGGTGGCACGGTCATCCCCAGTGATGATCATATCATCCACGTAGAGGAGAAGGACTGCAATGCCCTGACTGGAGGAGCGAGTGAACAGGGCATAGTCGGAGTGACGCTCAACAAACCCGGCGGCCAGAACTGCACTGCGAAAGCGCTCAAACCAGGCACGAGGAGCCTGCTTGAGCCCATAGATGGCCCGGCGCAACCGACACACGTGTCCTGGAGGAACTGAAGTGCCCGGAGGAGGAGCCATGTAGACTTCCTCGGAGAGATCACCGTGAAGAAACGCATTGGTGACATCCATCTGATGGAGAGGCCACCCTCGAGCAGCTGCCACAGCTAAGAGGGTGCGCACAGTAGTCATCCGAGCAACTGGAGCAAACGTCTCCTCGTAGTCAATCCCATACTCCTGGGAGAAGCCACGAGCAACGAGGCGAGCCTTGTGCCGCTCAATGGAGCCGTCAGGTCGAGTCTTGACCTTGAAGATCCACTTGCAGCTAACAGGCACCACCCCGGGGGGACAAGGCACCAACTCCCAGGTCTGGGTCCGCTGAAATGCCTCAAGCTCAACTGACATGGCCTGCCGCCACTCTGGATGTAATGCTGCCTCACGGTACGATTGGGGCTCCCGGTGAGTGTGAAGAGCAGTAAGGAAGGCCTGAAAGGATGGTGAATAGGAGGCACTGGCAGAGAAGCCAGAAGAGTCAGGAGAGTCAGTGGGAAAAGCAGAGTAACCAAACCTGTCAGGAGAGTAGTCGTATCTGGCAGGAGGGTGATGTTCGCGCGCTGGGTAGCGCCGAACAGGAGCAGGATCCACGACCGGGGAGGAGGGAGCAGCAGCATCAGGCGAAGGAGTACCAGGGAGAACCGATTCGGGAGGGGGAGCTGCAGACCGACGTACATAGACACGAGTAATGGGTGGTGGAGGTGGTGGGGGTGGTGGCGTGGGGGACTGAGGAGGTGGTGGTGGTGGAGGCGATGGATACTGAGGAGGTGGTGGTGGTGGTGTAGTAGGCGTGGATGGAGCAACAGAAACCGGGGGTAGAACAGGGATGTGAAGATGCGAGGAGGGCGAGGAGGATGACGAAGTAGGCAAGGAAAGATCCCGAGACTCAGGAGCAAAATACGGGACATCCTCAACAAAGGAGACGTGACGGGAGACACGGATCCGACGAGCTAAGGGATCATAGCAGCGATACCCCTTATGCTCACGACTGAGCCCCAAGTGAACACACCTAACAGACCTCGCGGAAAGTTTGGTGCGCTCATGGGGAGGAAGAAGAACGAAGCACGTGCAGCCAAACGTGCGAAGAAGAGAGTAGTTAGGTGGGCTGGAGTGAAGGCGCTCGTGAGGGGTGGCACCGGACAGAGCAGATGACGGAGTGATATTGATGAGGTGGACAGCCGTCATGACAGCTTCAGCCCAGTAGGAGTGAGGGACAGACGCAGAGAGAAGCAAGGCTCGTGCAGTCTCAAGGACATGACGATGCTTGCGTTCGGCAACGCCGTTCTGCTCATGGGTGTGGGGACAGGACTGCTGGTGAAGAGTGCCGTGAGACTGAAGAAGCTCACGCATCTCAGAGGAGAGATACTCCTTGGCACAATCAGACCGAAAGGTCTTGATTCGCCGACCAAACTGGGTGTGTATCATAGTGGTGAATCGCCTAAAGATGTGGGGAATTTCAGACCGATGACGCATGAGATAGACCCAGGTGCACCTAGAATAGTCATCAATAAAACAAACATAATACATATAACCAGATAGAGATGCAACAGGAGCAGGACCCCAAATATCCGAATGAACTAAATCAAATAAAGCATTAGACTGGGAAGTACTAGCAGAAAAAGGAAGAGCTAGATGCTTTGCCAGTCGACAACCCATACAGACAGAGAGGGGGGAGAAAGACGCTCGACCCAAAGCGCCCGAACGGAATACGCTTTTGAGTCGATCACTAGATATATGACCTAACCTTCTGTGCCACAGGTCGGCATCAGAGGTGACAGACATGACAGACGCAACTGAAGACACATGGAGATGGTCCAACTGGTAGAGTCCTCCTGCCCTACGGCCCAGCCCAATCCTCTGACCCGTCCGCGAATCCTGCACAACACAAACAGAAGGGGTGAAGGTGACAGTCAGGCCAGAGTCGCAAAGAGAACTGATGGAAATCAAATTAATATTAAGACGAGGGGCATGATGGACATGGGATAGGGTCAGGCGACCAGAAGGGTCAGAGGTGGTGGTGATGGAGCCACATTGCGGAATAGGGACGAGAGTCCCATCCGCAGTGCGAACCTCCTGGTGGGTGGTAGTGGGAGAACAGTCCGTGAGGACAGTGGAGTCAAAAGTAAGGTGACAGGAGGCACCCGAATCGAAGATCCATGGAGCAGTAGTACCAGAGGTGGCAGACAAGCCGTGCGCAGTCGCGGAGCCGGTGGAGGCTATGTGGCGGAGAAGGAGCTCCTCGAGGCGCTGAAGACGGTCCGGCTCAGGCGGCGAAGGAGCTGTGGGAGCAGTGGGGAGCGGCGAGGCCTCTGCAGTAGCCGCTGCACCACCAATGTGGCGAAAGGAAGACGAACCACGTCCTCGGCCCCGTCCACCTCGACCGCCGCGTCGATCGTCGCGAGAGGTCGAAGACCAGCGGGGGGATCTCTCATCCGGACCCCAGCGGGGGTTGCGTGGAGGACGTGTAGGGCACTCGCGCTTCATGTGGCCGGGCTCCTTGCAGTAGTGACAGAAAACAGCCTCATCGGAGAACCCGGCTGCCAGGACAGAGTCGGAGCTAGGAGCAAGTGGAGGAGCACGAGCACCCTGAGTCTGAAGGCGGGTCTCCTCGTCGACCAAGGCGAGTAGGGCATCCTCGAGCCGAGGGAGGGGCTCCCGGTGCAGGAGCTGGGCGGCTATGAGAGCAAAGTCTGGTCGAAGTGCTGCCAGAAACTGGTGCAAGTGGCCCTCGTCGAGGTAGCGCTGGAAGTCCCGGGAGCGGGGGCAGTCACACCGCTCCGGAATCAGTGAGTCCAGCTCATGCCAGTAGGCACTCATCTGACTGAAAAAGTCCTGAATGGTACGCTCCCCCTGACGGGCAGACTGCGAGTCGCAGATGAGCTGATGCCGGCGGGCGCCGCCGCGCGGGAGAAAACGGTCCCGGAGATACTCCCACATCGCGCGCGCAGTAGGAAGGCGGCCGATGGGAGCAAGAAGCGGACGAGCAACCGAGTCCAGGAGGTACGCCCGGATGGCCTGATCGTGGCGGCGCCACGTAAGAGCAGCAACGGGGACGGCCGTGGTAGTAGTCGCTGCAGAAGATGCAGCACTGCTGGTGACAGAGGACGAGCCGGAGTAGTCAGTGGGAGGAGGATCCTCGCCGGTGATGTGACCCCACAGATCACGACTTGAGAGGGCGGCCTCGACGGTGAGGGACCAGTCAGGCCAGTCGCTGGCCGCCGACAACTGGAACGCGACCGCCTTCAGCGGTGGAGAGATCGCAGCAACGGTCGGGACAGCTGGAGATGCCATGGAGGAGGCTGTAGGGTGTCGGGAGGGAATCGGGTGGGCTGAAGGGGATCGGAGGGCTGTTGGGAGGGGATCGGAGGGCCGGTGGGGACTGGAGGGTGTGCGAGGGAGGTCGGCGGTGATTGGAGGGGCCGGGGGGGGTTCGGGTGGGGTCGGGTGGGGTCGGGAGGGGTGCGGGTGGGGTCGGGGGGGGGTCGGGTGGGGTCGGGGGTGTTCGGCGGTGGCTGAAGGGGCCGGGGGGGGGAGCCGACGGTGACCGGAGGGGCCGGGGGGGTGCGGGAGAGGTTCAGGCGGTGGCTGGAGAGGCCGGGGGGGGGACCGGCGGTGACTGGAGGGGCCGGGAGGAGTGCGGAAGGGGTTCGGGTGGGGTCAGGAGGGGTCGGCGGTGGCTGGAGGGGCCGGGGGGGGCCGGCGGTTGCTGTAGGCCGGAGGGGGGGCTGCCGATCGGATGAAGGAGGCCGGAGGGGGTTGCCGGAGGTGCTGCCGTCGCCCTAGAGCTCTGATACCATGTTAGGAGACGACGGCTAGGGTTTGGAGAGGAACAGAATGATTCCATTGAGGGACTCAAGCCCAATATATATGTACAGTAAACCCGACCCGACTATACAGTAAACCCGACCCATTACATTACATTAACAGGTTCGTTGGTGGCCACATTAACTCTTGTACTCAGGAAAGAACCTATAACGATCCCCATCAAACTTTTTTTTCAGGAACTTAAAAGTTTTCCGCGTCCGTATTGTACTAGATCACATTTCCAAAAAAACATGTATGCTTTTGAGTGTGATGCCATTTACAATAAGATTTTCTCTCAGTCCTCGATTGGTAGAATCACATGTCTTTCCTACAACTTAATGATTTTTCCTTATATGAGGTGGGTGATCAAAATGGTGATTGGTCTTAGTGACGTCCAAAGTGTATACCCGATTAGATTCAAACGACTCTTCTTAACACCTTGAGTTTCAGATGTTGTTTTGGCTGAGTTGTTCAGCGGCTTCAGCCGACTTTGAGCCTTTTATACTCAAGGTTTCTTACTATTGATTATCTCAGCCATCTTAGCCCGTATATTCCCTTCTTCAAAATCATCTTCCATGCATGGTTTGACTCGGTAAACCTCCAAATTTGGATCCATTTGAACATCCAAATCTGGATCCTTGTAGTAGGTTCCTCTCGAAGAATTCTTTCATAGGGGCTCCTTGATTTACTCATACCATGTTCCTACAAAAAAAAAAAAAAAACTCATACCATGTTTGAATATTCTATAAACTCTTTACCTTCGAGTTTTTTTTTGGGCAAATAGGTCTACAGTCCTTCAAACAGATCTTATTTATCAATAAGGACGGGTAAAGAGGTGTTTTAGCAAGCATCTCCACATGAGGTCCGTCGACCCCGGCTCGCCGGGCTGAAGGGAGGTGGGTACAATAAGGACTCCTACTTTATCTGATGGAGGAGTGGCCTGGCGAGAGAGTCAGGATGGTAAACTCCCTCTCGTCATGTCCGGGAGGCAATCTCCACACCGACAAGCGCTTGATTTCTACTTCGGGGAGTGGTTATGAGTTTGTCCATTTCTCGACGACTTTGATTAGGAGAGCCGTACCATAGACAGGTTATGGTTTTCGATGGTCTTGCCCTTTCTGTTGGAGATGATGTCCTCGAATTTAATGTGTTGCTGGTGAACATGCCACCAAGTGTGTGGGGATCAACTATGACGAGGGAGTTGTGGAGCTTGCTCCCATTTGGGAGGGCACTCTGGGAGGTAGTGATGTCGATCAAATCTTATTCCGCTGCATCATCCAGGGCTAGGTAGGCGACTTTAAACCAGGGTTTTAAATCTCGGCCGATACCGGTACGTACCGGCCGGTACGTACCGGTTTTGGCCGGTTCGAGACCGGTACTGCATCCGATCCCGATACCTGGCCCGTATCGGCCGGTACCGGTACATACCGGTCCGTATCGGCCGGTTCAGGCCGGTACCGACTGGTTAATTTTTTTTTTTTTTTGGGTTTTTTGGGTTTTTTTTCAGATTTTTTCTCAACCGATACCGGTCCGTACCGGCCGGTACCGGTCCGTACCGGCCGGTACCGGTCCGTACCGGCCGGTACCGGTACATACCGGTTCGGGGCCGACCGATACCGCGACCGATACCGTGATTTTAAACCTTGCTCTAAACCTCGTAGAGAAGCCCCTCAGGGTTTCGCGGGCTCCCATCACTAGCTTGAATAACGATTCGATGTGCTTCGGGGGCTGTCGATTGTAGCGGTATTGCTCGAAGAAGAGATCGAATAACGTCGTAAAGCTCGATACCGATCTATACGGGAGTGTGGAACCAAATTAAGGGTCAAGTCCGTCAAATTGCTCGGAAAAGCCTGGCAGAGGACGTTTTCTTGGTCGCGGAAGAATGTAAGCTTCCGGTAGGTGAGCATGTGGTTGATCGGGTCTTGCGATAAGTTGAACAACTCGAATTGGGACGACGCCCAATGGCGGGGAAAACCTCCCTGGAGGATTTCATCGATGAAAAATGAGGCTCCCCCTTGTGCCACGAGCCCCTTGAGGACATCCATCAGAGCCATGGGAGCTTGCCAGTAGGCGGGGTCTTTCTTGGTGCCTGGCTGTGTAGGTCTCAGATAATTGTATACGTTGCCCAGGCGCCGTAAGATCGTGTGCGTAGGTTGGGAGGACTCCGCCTCACCCCCAAAGCTGTCTCAAGCAGTTGCAGGCCGCTTAGGTGGCAGAACTCGCGACCTTCTCGTAGATTCTGCCTTGTCACTGGGCTCGGGTCCGGGGGAGGGGGGAGATCGTCTACCTTGTTTGGGACGACGAGCTCGTTGGTGGAGGGGTTGCGATTTTGGTCGTTTAAGACCGCACCAGACTCGTTTGACCTAGAGCTTTTCGCGCCCTTGTCGTGCCTTGTCACAACTTGAGAGCTTTCGTTGCTCGAACAGAGGGTCACCCGGGTGGGTATCGCAGACTCGATCTAGCGACGAGTTGGTTGTGCTTCCGACGAATAGAGAATTGATGCCTCGTGCATTGTGGGCATTGGTACTGTTGTTGATGTGGGAGCCTCCAGCCTCATCCTTGCCGCTGTTGTAGGTAGGATGGGAGCTCAAGTGAGCCTGCGCCTGGCCTTACTGATCCCACGTACTGCGGTGGTTGGACTGTTCACTGGCCGACTGCGATGAGATCGCTCAATGGATCGGGCCCTATGGGTCATCTGGTCTGCGTGACAGACCCGGTCGACGGACTCTCGTCTCGCACGCTTATTGAAGATGCTCAAGCCCTCGACGATAGCCTGTTGCGTGGCTAGCATTTCCTCGAGGTAGGAGTTTGGCAGGGCTGGCTGGTGCAGGGGGATGACATCGAGGGTTACACCTCGGGCTTTCCCTCTGCGTGGAGCATTCCCCTCTTACGGGAAGGTGTTGCAGTATGGCAAGCTCTTTGGTGCCAAGGTTCTAAAAAGCGTTAGGCGCTAATCGGACGGTAGGGGGCCGCCTAGCGCCTAGGCGTTTTGATTTTTTTTAATTCTTTTTTATAAAAGGGGTGAGCCACCGTTGAGGAAGGCTAGATCCAAGAGAGGGACTGCCGCTGAGGAAGTCCGGATCAAGAGAGTGACTACCACTGAGGAGCCCATATGAGCCCGCCCATCTAGCCTGAGCCCGCTTGGCCTGCCTATCCCACCTGTCCTGCCTGAGTCCGCCTGACCAGCCTCAGCCAGCCTAGATCGCCCGCCTAGCCCTGCCTAGCTTAGCCTGGGAGCTTGGTCGCTTTTCTGGAGCGCCTAGGGCCCAGGTTGGGCGGTGGGGGGCCGCCTAGCACCTAGACGGTTGCCTGAGCCGCTTTTTAGAACACTGCTTGGTGCGAAGTTTACGCCATGTCATGGTCGTCGGCGACAGTGGCGGCAGCTCCTCTCTGGTGTAGGTTTCTAATCATCACGATTGTGAGCACCCTCGACGAGGCTAGACAAGTTCCCACAACTGACACAAAAATGTCAGGGGCATGAATCACCTATCCTCCCTCAATTCTCGATAGTCCATTTATACCGTTGGAGTGAGGCCACCGCGTAGCTCCAGTCTTCCTCTTCGTTGAAAAGAGCGATCTAGCTAGAGAAGCTGAGGTGCAAGAAAGAATGCGTTAGAGATGACCGACTGCCTATGGAGAATGGACCCTACGATGCTTAAGTCATGTCACACAACTAGTAAGAGGGTGGGATAGTGGCAGAGGGGAGCTAGTAGTGGACTTACAATGATTTTTCCAACCCCTTGAACAGTGCCCCGACTTTTATAGGAGCCTAAAGGTTGGAGATGTCGACACGTCTCCAGGCACGTGGCGACGAGCGATTAGTGTAGAGGGGCACCTATCGGGGCAGTTTGGGTGCTGTTAGGGGAAGGCAGTGTCGCTGCCAGGGCGCTAGGTTTCCCAGAGGAACTCTATGCGGTGTGCTAGCGTTGGTGCAAAGATGTCAGACTGGAGCAGGAAGGCTCCATTCATCGTCCTCTAATTGGTGTAGGACGGCCCTGGCGTCGTACATGGAGCTGATTAAGGGAGTGGCGCACGTGTCGCGCTTCGATAGTCTGGTCAATAACCTATTCGTATCAGCTCTGTGTGTGCATCGCCTGACATTTACCCCATCGCCTGGCACTCGCACAGTGCTAGGCAATAATTACGTTTTCGTGTGTCCTCACTTTCGTTCGAGAAATCCCCTAGTATCGTGGGATTTAAGAGGTTGTTCGGCGGGCTGCCTTGTCCCGGGAGGTTATTATGGTACGAATCACTGCTCCGGACCACACAGTGACATTGTGGGTCATCGACAAGCTCCTTCCATGGTGAGCACTTAGGTGGGGTTGGGGCAGCCCTCCAAGTGCGACTAGGGTGAGCTCCTGCCTCTCGCGGCGGGCTTCCTGATGATGTCAACACGACGTTGTCCATGCGGGCTTCCATCTTCACATGGCAGGCTGCATGACTTCAACACAACATCATCAAGGTGGGCTTGAACGTCGTTCGGGTGAGCTTCCCTGTGAGTCAGTGACGCTATGCAGTCAAAGGCACTAGGCTCCCCTAGGCTCTCCATGTGAGCCTAGCACCTTGGGGATTTTTCAACTTTTTATGGGTTTTGGCACATAAACATGTGCCTAGGGTTTTATGTGGTATAAACAACTCAACTCATAAAGTGACTCATATTTAAAAACATTTCTAAATTTATGATAACTAAATCACTGATAAAGTGATAAGTATAATAATTCAATAAATTTAATGAGCCATAAAGTAATAAATCCAATCACATTACTTCCCAATGTTAATATTCTCATCATCTTCGGTCAAATCATTTATATTATTAGATCCTCCGACTTCTTCCTCTCTAGGAAGCTCCTCAGCATTAGCAGCAAATTACTCATTCTCTTCAATGTTTTCATTATCATAAAAAAGGAAAAAATATGGGACGCATGTCAAGTCTTTACTTTCTTCTCCTTGTACTTGGCCCTACTGCATTATTAACTCTTATAGCTTCTCCAAGTTGTTGCCAAGTAAGGTCATCTTCTTCACGAACAAAGTCTACTAGTTCTTTAGTTGGAACTATCTAATCATCATTTTCATCCACATCTCTCAAAATGATGGGATCTTTATCGGAAATTCGGCATTGGTTCTACTTGCCATCATTTCTGTAAATCTGCACTCCAACTTCTTGTTATATTGAATGAAGAAAGATTATTCATTTTTTTTTCCTGTAAAAGATAATTTTGCTTATTCATAAATCACAACCATTCATGCCTAGGGGCGCCTCGTGACTAATCGAAAGTGCATAAGGCGTCCACAAAAGTGCTCCTAGGCGTCTTGCGCCTAGCCCAAGATAAGGGGCCTAAGTGTGCCTAGCATCCAGCGCATTTTTTAACTGCATAGTAGTGACGTCAACATGACGTCACTCGAGCGGGCTCGGACCTCGTTTGGGCAAGCTACCTGGTGATGTGACGTCATTCGAGCGAGCTCGAACCTCCTTCTGGCGGGATACCTAGAGACGTCACCCAGGTGGGCTCCGGTATTCTTTGGGCAAGCTATCTGGTGTCATCAGCAGGACGTCACTCGGATGGACTGAACCTCCTTCTGGTGAGCTACCTAGTGATTATATCGAAATGACGTCACTTACACGGGTTCAAATCCTCTTCGCGCTAGCTACTTGAACGATTGAGATCTCCTTCGGGCGAGCTACCTGGTGATGTCACCATGATGCCATAGATGAGTTGGGATCCCCTTCGGGCTAGCTACCTTATGACGTAACCTAGCTGGCGCCCGAATCTCCTTTAGGCGAGCTACTTGGTGATGTCAGCATGATGTCACCCGGATCCCCTTCAGGCAAGCCACTTGGTGATGCGAATATGATGCCACCTAGACGGGCTGTGATCTCCTTCGGGCGAGTTACTTGGTGACATCAGCATGATGTCACCCAGGCGGGCTCGGATCCTCTTCGAGCGAGCGAGCTACCTGATGACGTTAGCATGACGTCAAGTAGGCTGGGACCTCCTTCGGGTGAGCTACCCGGTGACGCCAACATGACGTCACCCAGGTGGGTTGGAATCTCCTTTGGGTGATCGGATTACCTCGTTTGTGCCTTAGGTTTTCTTTGACGCCGTCCTCGTCCCGCCCTGTGACGACCTTATCCGAGGCCATGTGGACAACAAGCAGGTGCCCCTTTTCGGGCACTAACAGATCCAATTGCAATGATGTATGTCATGGATGTTGCATTTCATATTTGTTGCATAATCTGTTTTTATTCTTGTTCGGTGTTAACATTTCTCAACAGACTTTTCTTTTACCTGGTAGAAAGATTTCCCTTGTGCTTTTTTTTCCTTTCAATGTAATCATTTTAGTATGCTTCATGCATTCATTCATAAGGTGCTAATCATGATAGCTTATAAAGGTCATTTGGTTACACCAGGTACTACAAGCGAGCATATCAGGTGTTCTTCTTGCCTAGTGACACAAGCAATGATCCACATTCTGCAGTTTCCGGTAGTTCAGGATATTCTTCAGACTACCATCGATTTGGGTGGTTGCTATTCTTGGCACTACGAATCCATGCATTTGGCAGCTTTAAGGATCTGATTACTTGTACAGTTGGATTAGTATCTATATTGGTCCGTTTTCCTTTCTTTTTGTGGCATGTTTGATATTTCATATAAAGCATATGTTGTTCATTTTTACATTGTTGTTATCTATATACTTTTGATTAAGTGTACATTTAAATGTATATAGCTGCTGCTAAACATGTGACAGGCCACACTCGTTCTTCATGTTCCTATACGCTTCAGAAAGTTCAAAATCCAGGACTCACCCCTCTTTGGTAATAGTCAAGTTAATAAGTGCATATATTGGATGCCTATCTTTTGGATGATGATTTGTACTGTATTTGATACACTGCGTCTGGTGCACTTTATCTCTCCTTTGTCCAGTTAAGAAATCTCACAAGGGAGTGAACCTTCTTGCTTCTTTATGTGACACCTATCATACTTCAGAAGATGAGTTGAGAAGAACAATGGATAAAGTCAATAGTTTAATAGTGGATATTCTCAAGAAGAAGCCACACCTTGGTTCAGAATGCAAAGTGGAAAATTTAGATTACATCTATACAGGTATGAAATTGCTCATCCACTTCTATCACGGCCATAATTCTCGTATATCTTTATTTCCCTATATTGAGGAGTTTGATCATTTTATGCTAGATGATTTGACATACTTTGAGGATCTATTAGACGAAAAGTCATTGCAATCAAGTTTGCTTATTCTTGAGAAAGATTATGATGTTGCTCTCAGTATTAAAGGTGAGCTTGATGAACGTATATTTGTTAATGACGAGGACAGTTTTCTTGGTACTGGAAGTTTATCTGGGGGTGCCATCAACATATGTGGTACGAAGGTATGTTGTGGACTGGTGCGACCTATGGCCTTACTACTAATTTGAGTTTTCCTTTCAAAAGTAATTGATGTTAGTAATTTATGTATGCAGCGGAAGCTTGATGCAATGGCCTCTCCAGCAAGGACAATGACAAGTCCATTTTGTCCTCGTTCTCCTGCATCACCTGTACATAGTAATTTTGCTGGTAACTCTAAGATAGCTCCAGCTACACCAGTGAGCACTGCCATGACAACTGCAAAGTGGCTTCGAAATGTCATTTCTCCACTTCCTTCAAAACCTTCAGCAGAGCTTGAGCGCTTCCTTTCATCATGTGACAGGGATGTAACCAGCAATGTCACACGTAGGGCGAACATAATATTGGAGGCAGTTTTCCCAAGTAGTAGTTCTGTTCGAGAGCGATGTATTTCTGGAAGTCTTCAGAATGCAAACTTAATGGATAGTATTTGGGCGGAGCAGAGAAAGTCGGAGGCCTTGAAGTTGTACTATAGGGTTTTGGAGGCAATATGTAGAGCAGAATCACAGATACTGAATGGCAATAATCTTACTTCACTATTATCTAATGAGCGGTTTCACCGGTGCATGCTTGCTTGTTCAGCTGAACTGGTTTTGGCTACGCATAAGACCGTCACTATGATGTTTCCTGCTGTTCTGGAGAGAACTGGAATAACAGCTTTTGATTTGAGCAAGGTGATAGAAAGCTTCGTGAGACATGAAGAAACACTTCCAAGAGAGTTGAAGAGGCATTTAAATTCTCTAGAAGAGCGACTCTTAGAGAGTATGGCATGGGAAAAAGGTTCATCAATGTACAACTCCTTGATTGTAGCAAGGCCTTCTCTATCTGCAGAAATAAATCGTTTGGGACTATTAGCAGAACCAATTCCATCCCTTGATGCAATTGCAATGCATCATAATGTTTCCAATGGAGGTCTCCCCCCTCTTCCTTTTCTGAAGTCTGAGGCTTCGCTAGGTAACTTCTTTTTCCAATGGAAGTTCATGGAAATTGTATAATAAAGAACAATCTATAGCGACCTTGGTTTCGAAAGATTTACCGACAACATCTTGGTCAACTCCTTTTAGTATGTTAAGAAACGTATTGGAGACGTTTCAATATGATTTGCTTCATTGTTGAAAATATGTAATAAGACAAATGCATGTTAGTCATGTGCCTTTAAATATAACAGCTACAAATTGTGGATTTTGTGTCTACAAATGCTAGTGCATTTTTTCAATTGGAAATTTAGGGATTTGAGGATTGCACGTTCCATTAGGTTGGTTTGTTTCATGTGTCATGGGACTTCTATCTCACCCACTAAAATAGGTTGTTACCATGCTTCTTTTATTGTTCACGGTGTTTATCCGTGGGCATCATATTCAAAATATCTTTCATTTAGTATTGTGTTAAATTAAGAACTTACATTGGCATGTTGCTATTTGCAAACCTGCTATTATAGTTGTTGCACAAGGCCTGAAGTCAACCCGTGAATTCCTGTTGGCATTATTTAAACTGAGCTACATCCATTTTATGTCGTCTGTTGCTTCTTAAAACAATTAGCCACTTCCATCCAGGTCCTCACTCTCCGTCCTTTCAAAATAATTTTGACTAAACCTGATAGGTCACTTTTTTTCGTCATTTAGAAATTGAAGTGTAAGCGACTAGTGGTGCTATGTTCTTAGGACATTACTCCAAACTAAATTATCTATCAAGGATGTACACCTTTCAATAAGACTCTACTAACTGGTGAATGCATATAAATCAATGTGCTGATTCCTCTGAAGATGAAATAATACATATGCTGACTAAAACATTCCGTTTCTTGTAATTGAGCTTTGGCTTGATCCATCAACTTTGATTTCAGAGATAATCTGAAGAGTAGCATGTCACACACAAAATTTATTATTTGTTCTTTTACTAGTGCATGCCCGTGCCTGCCGGTACTGCAGCGGGCCGCTTGTCTTCGGCGGCAACACACCTGTCGGCACTGCAGCGGGCCGCCTTCGGCGGCAACATATCTGAATGCCTTCGACAACAAAACACTTTCGATGACAACACTAGTATTCATTGGAACACCCATTTCCTCGCCTGTACCGATTGGCACGAAGCGGGCGCCTTCGGCGTGACCAACTATCCCTCCCCCTATAATCGATCAATCACAGCTGCCTCTATTCGAATGGATTCGTCGAGATCGACCCGATGGTTTGGGGCAACCGAAATTTCAGTAGGCTGGTTAATAGCCGTTGATGTGAACAACGATCATGGGATGAATGTACGGTCAGGTTTAGTGCAATTTCAATGGGCCGGGATTTTAGAGGTTTAGTGCAGTTTAAATGGGTTGGGATTTGAAAACAATGAGAGATCGTGCATTGATTTTTAAACGAATGGTTAGATCTATTCGGTTCATTTTTGTCCAGTCAGCTTGTCTTAGTCCCGTTCTGTCTAGTTAGCACAAAACCGACCCTTGTTATATAGATTGTGTGATATTCTCACCATAGGGTGACCACTCATAAAGTTGTGATATATTCTCATCATAGATTTACTTTAAGGTTGATAACGTTTCTTTAATGCATGAATTGCATTGCAGATCAGAATGGAGATGCACGATCCCCAAAGAGAATATGTAGTGAGTACAGAAATGTGTTGGTAGAGCGTAATTCTTTTACATCACCAGTCAAAGATCGTCTATTGACCTTTAACAGTCTCAAATCAAAATTACCACCTCTTCAGTCTGCTTTTGCAAGGTTATAATACCTGTCATAATGCTGTCTAATCTCTTAACTAAATTTGAGCTTTATTTGTTCACTATGAATTTTAACATTGCAACTCTTGTTGTAGTCCGACACGGCCCAACCCTTCAGGAGGAGGGGAAACATGTGCTGAGACAGGGATTAATGTTTTCTTTAGTAAGGTAATAATCTTCCAATAAATCTAGAATATATTTCCTTTCTTGTCTGATTACTCTTTTGATCTTCATTTTGATTTTGTTCTTTCATAGATTATAAAGTTGGCTGCTATTAGAATAAAAAGTTTGTGTGAAAGGTTACAACTGTCTCAGCAAATTTTGGAGCGCATCTACTGTCTCATCCAACAAATTCTTAGTCAACAGACAACTCTTTTCTTTAATCGGCATATTGACCAACTCATCCTATGCACCTTTTATGGGGTTGCTAAGGTATCCTTAGCAATACTACAAACCATTTTTTCGTCGATCGATCGTTATAGTCTTTCAATGGGCATATTTTGTTGTTGGCAGATTTCTCAATTAACTTTGACCTTTAAGGAGATTATTTATAACTATAGAAAGCAGCCACAGTGTAAACCTCAGGTCTTCCGAAGTGTATATGTTAATTGGCTATCAACGAGCCGCAATGGGGTAACTATACTTTTTTATTTCATTCCAACAATTTCTCTTTTAGCTTCTAAGCTGATTTTTATTTCCCACAGAAAACAGGGCAAGAGCATGTTGACATTATTACCTTTTACAATGAAATATTTGTTCCATCTGTCAAGCCCTTACTGGTGGAACTGGGCCCTGATGGAATTACTCAGAAAAACAAGAAGTTAAATGAAGATAAGCATAATCCTGATGGTATGTTGTGCATGCTTTTTTCTTATCATAGACAATGTTTTACAAGAATCCTTTTGATGAATTTTGTTTGAATTATTTGTTTTCTCACTAAACAGACCAAATTCCTGGGTCACCTCGTTTATCTCCTTTCCCAAGTCTGCCTGATATGTCCCCAAAGAAAGTTTCAGCTTCTCACAATGTTTATGTTTCTCCTTTGCGGCAATCTAAGGTGTGTTTGACTTTGATTATGTACTTTCTAGTGTTCTATTCCATGAAGGCTCTCATATTCATGTAGAACACAAGTTACTATGCAATTACTAAATTGTATTATTGATTTAAGTGTTATTTTGGAATAAATGGTAACGTAGGATTGGTAAATGTCTCAATCCCCTTAGCTGTGTAGGGTGGAAAATTGTCACTGGAGTTCAGTGTTCTAAAAAGCGGTCTAGGCGGCCGCTTAGGCGCTAGGTGGCCCCCCACCGCCTCGCCTAGACCCTAGGCGCTCCAGAAAAGCGGCCAAGCTCCCAGGCGTAGCTAGGCGGCCGCCTAGGCGGTCTAGGCGGGGCAAGGCGGCCGCCTAGGCAGTCTAGGCGGGCTGAGGCTGGCCAGGCGAGCCAGGCAGGCTGAGGCTGACCAGGCGGGCCAGGCGGGTTGAGGCTGGCCTGGCCATAGTTGTCAAGGCGCATTGAGGCGCGCGCCTCAGGCGCGCCTCAGGGCGTTTCAGCCAGATGCGCCTCAGGCGCATCCTGGTGAGGCGAGCACAGCAAGGCGCTGCTCAGGCGCGCCTTGCAGCGCCTCACGAACCAGGCGCAGGGCGTTTCAGGCGCGCGCCTTACTGCGACCGGTTATTTCCGGGTTTTTTTCGGTTTTTTTTTGAACCGTTTGTTTTGTTTTTTTTTTTTCTGTTTAAATATGCTGAAGAGGCTCGGGTTTAGGGTTCAGCGGGCTCGGGTTCAGGTTCAGCGGCAACCTTTAGCGATCGGGAGATCCGGGAGCCTCGACGGGTTCAGCGGCAGCCTTCAGCGATCGGGAGATCCGGGAGCCTCAGTTCAGCGGCAGCCTTCAGCGATCTGGGAGATCCGGGAGCCTCGACGGCCCGGCCTGCAGCTCCGCCTCTCTCCGGTGAGCGGCGAGCCGTCGACGGCCTGGCCTGCCGCTCCGCCTCTCTCTCTCTCTCTCTCTCTCTCTGTGAGGCGTCGAGCCTTCAGCGATCGGGAGATCCGGGAGCCTCAGTTCAGCGGCAGCCTTCAGCGATCTGGGAGATCCGGGAGCCTCGACGACCCGGCCTGCCGCTCCGCCTCTCTCCGGTGAGCGGCGAGCCGTCGACGGCCTGGCCTGCCGCTCCGCCTCTCTCTCTCTCTCTCTCTCTCTCTCTGTGAGGCGTCGAGCCTACAGCTCCGCCTCTCTCCGGTGAGCCGTCGCCGCTCCGCCTCTCTCTGTGTGAGGCGTTCTCCTCTGCAGCTCCGTCGAGAGCCTGCAGCCTGGAGGTGAGTGACCTTTGCCTCTCTCTCTCTCTGTCTCTCTCTCTCTCTCTGTGAGCCTGTGAGGAGTCGAGGACCACCTAAAGTCCTCCTCCGCCTCTCTCTCTCTCTCTCTCACTACAGCCCCCCCTCTCTCTCTCATTGCAGCCCCCCCCTCTCTCTCTCTCTCTCTCACTGCAGCCCCCCCCTCTCTCTCTCTCTCACTGTAGCCCCCCCTCTCTCTCTCTCACTGCAGCCCCCTCTCTCTCTCACTGCTCCCCCTCTCTCTCTCTCTCTCACTGCAGCCCCCTCTCTCTCTCTCACTGCTCCCCCCCTCTCTCTCTCTCTCACTGCTCCCCCCCTCTCTCTCTCTCTCTCTCTCTCACTGCAGCCCCCCCCTCTCTCACTGCTCCCCCCCCTTTCTGTCTCTCTCTCACTGCAGCCCCCCCCTCTCTCTCTCTTTCTCACTGCAGCCCCCCCCTCTCTCTCTTTCTCACTGCAGCCCCCTCTCTCTTTCTCTCACTGCTCCCCCCCCCCTCTCTCTCTCTCTCACTGGCTCACTACAGTCCCCCGGCCCCCGCGCTCTCTTTCTCTGCGTGTGTAGGTGGCCGCAATCCTGCAACAAGCTAATTGGTATGAGACATTGCAATGCATGATATTGGTGCAACAAGATGAAGTAAAAATGCACATCATGCACTTTAGAACTTTAGAATTTTAGAATTTTTAGAATTTTTTTATATCTTTTTTATGAATTTTAGAAATTTTTTGACAATTATTATTAATTTTTAAAGCAAATTATATATTTTTGCGCCTTACACACTAAGGCGTGCGCCTTATTTGCGCCTTGCGCCTCAGGCTCTAGCAGCCCCTTGCGCCTCAGGCGCGCCTCGTCGCCTTGACAACACTGGGCCTGGCGGACCAGGCGGGCTGAGGCTGGCCAGGCGGACCATGTTTGCTTTTGTTCTTGTTAATTACTCAATCTTGAATTATGGTTATATACTTGTTCTTTAAAATAATGGCTTGGGATAATCTTGAACTTATATTAATTTTTAAACATATATATATTATATAATATCAAAATAATAATTAAAAAAAAGGCAAAACGCCTAGGCGCCCCTTAGGCCGCCTAGGCGCTAGGCGGCCCCCCACCGCCCGACTAGCGCCTAGCGCTTTTTAGAACCTTGCTGGAGTTGGGTGGGTTAAGGGTTTGAATTTCTAGGTGAGGGCCAATGCACTTGAAACCGAGGAGAATGCATCGAGGACGAGAGGAGGGCGCAAGGGCTTCAAATTGGTCTCAATCGGCCTTGATTGTATATATAATCCTTTCTTGCGCGACGTTTGCGACTGAAAGAGAGGGAATATCAGAGCTGTTTCTAATGGCTATGTACGTGGGGCGATCCGGACGACGATGAGTGCGGCGATACGGGCTTTGACGGGCAAATTCATTGGTGGGTGGTTCCTTTTATCCGTACAAGTGTGTTTCATCGGTCGACGATGCTTGTCGTCTCGATTGGGTGCGTGTCGTAGGTGATGATGCCTCATGTCGAGGCCAAGTAAGATTCACTGGTTGGCTAATTAAACTAACCCAATAGATGCTTTGAACCAGCCTCTGAACTGGGCGCTCGATTGATACTGAACCGAACACTCTATTGGCCTATAAACCAGTCTGATATTGAGCCTTGGATTTTGAACTGGCTATAGAGTGAACCGGTAAAACAAAGAGACTGGTCCTTCAGTGAAGAACCAATGAGAGAGAGAGAGAGAGAGAGAGAGAGAGAGAGAGAGAGATACGGTGCAGCATGCGGTGTCGCTTCACAGCCGTCCGATGCATCCGCCCGGTGCGTCGCACACACACGAAGCGGTGCATCGCACGCTCCGCATGCCGCACCGTATCACTCCTCTCTCTCTATATCTATATAAATATAAAAATATAAAATATAATAAGGTACATTGGGAGACAAACGAAAATGGATTTTCGATCGTCCGATTGATAAGTGATTTATTTCAGGCCTTCCGATCGATAAGTGAGTGAGCTGCATCAGGAGCAAATTTTTTTAATCACGAACCGTGTATTGATCATGCTATTTCGTTTGATCGATGCATTGACAACCGTTTGTTCCAATCGATCGACGTAATCGATAGACGTGATGCTTGGGATTGATGTATCGATCTCGGTTTATATCGATGAACCGAGATCTCTCTCTTTCTCGCTCGTGACGAACTCCTTGCAAACCCTCGTGACGAACCCCCCAGAGCCAGGAACTCTCTCTCTCTCTCAGTCCTTTATCTCTCTTTTCTCTCAGAGCCATCGCGAACACCCCCGAGCCAACCATTCTCCCTCTCTGTCTGTTGATGAAACCGACGGGACCCCCCCCTCTCTCTCTCTCTCTCTCTCTCTCTTTCTCTCTCAGCCCCGGAGCCTCCCTTTCTCTCTCTCTCTTCCGTCTGTTATGCCCCCCCAATCCCTGATTCTCTATCTATCTTTTGTGACGCCCCCTTCCCCGTTTTTTTCTCTCTCTCTTATCCCTCGCTCCTCGTCAGCCACCCCCTCCACCCGATTCTCTCTCTCGGGTGATTAAGAAGGTGGACTTCTCATAAATGTGGGGGTGGATTTATCAGATATGTGGGTGGTGGAACTTATTGATTCATTGAATAAAATTGCTAAATTTTGGAAGGGTCCTTTGAATTGGATGTCCTGCTCTGCAGAAAGTCAAAATAAAAAGAGAATTTATGGCATAGTCATTTTCTCACGGTTTTATACCCACACTCATGAGTCGCGCGATAGAGTTGCATTGAGTGATATTAAAGGGAGGCATATGTGGGATAATCAAATATTGATTCGACAAATTTTTAAGTTTTATAAATAACTCTTATATATCTTGATTTTTGAAAAAACACTCGTATGCACGACTCTATGACCATTTAACCCTTGGCCGTCACGAGAAGGAACCCTCACCGATTATTCTCTCTTTCTCTCTCTCTCTCACTCTCCCCCCTCCCCGATATTCCATCTCTCTCTCTCTCTCTCTCTCTCTCTCTCTCTCTCTCTTCAAACATATTCCTTCACTCTTTCATTGGTTTTGCAAATTGGGTATTTTACGTTTTGGGCCTATCTGATCATAGTTCGTTGGCTCGATAAATTTTGAGGCTTTGTTTTGTTTTTATTATGTTCCTGTTGTGATGTATCCTTTATTCATTCAGGATTTGTTGTTGGCTTCTCTACTAATTACTTTGGAGCTAAGATAATTTAAGAGTGTCCTGGCTGTTACTTTTTATTATACGTTCTGGCTGCATGCTAAATATTTTAAGCTGAAAAGGCTATCGAAACTATCTTGCATTCTCTCAAGGCATCAGAAAGTGCTCAGAAATTGGTGAATGATAGCATCACCTTTTCTTAGCAAGCACACGAGCTTCTCATTTCGCTGCCTCAGAAACTGCAGTATATATTCTCTTTGGCTAAGTCAATACACCATTCATTTGGTATTAACTAAAACACAATTTTGTTCCAATCATTTGTCCTTATCGATGATTGCTTGTGGACTGTTGAAACTTGAAACATTACACTGTAATTATATGACTAAAAACAATCTCAGTTCTCATTTGTATTGCCTTCCCGTTCCTTTTTCTTCGGTAAATAGTTCTGTTCGTGTCAACAGATGGACGCTTTGCTTTCACCAAGCTCAAAGAGCTACTATGCATGTGTTGGTGAGAGTACTCACGCCTATCAGAGCCCGTCCAAAGATCTGACTGCCATTAATAACCGCTTGAACTGGTATGGGAGCTTAATAGGATAAAAAATTGAACCAATGGATTCCGATGAACTGCTAATGCCCTGTTTATCTTTTCTTTCCCCTTCTATTTTGTATGTCAGTGGCAGTGGTAGAAAGGTTAATGGAAAACTCAACTTTGATGTGGTGAGTGACTCATTAGTGGCCGGCAGTCTGGACCCTCCAAATGGCAGTTCTGCATCTTCAGCAGCTGTTGCCGCCTTGCACTTTCCGGTGAAAAGCGAGCAACCTGACATGTAATACCTCCTAGGTGACTGCTATTGTATGTAAGCCCATTCTTTACCGCTGCTTCCTTTTTGAGTTAGTTTTCTGTGTATATGAGTTATGAATGGGGAATTATGTGTGAGCAGCATACCATTGTAGAATAAACAATTTGGCTGCCCCTGCGAGTCCCCAGTTGCTATATATGTTAGGTTTAGATAGATGTACAAGGTGTGGAAAACCTCCAACTTATGTAACTTAATAAAATTCTCCCTTGCTACTACGTCTATTTGACTTGGATCGTAATTTCTTAATTTGAGTTTCCCAGTTACTATATATTATGCGTAAATCTTTGTACAATATGAGGCTAATCTCTCCCATTCTAACTGTTATGGTTATCTATCTGAATAAAGTTATATATTCTTAATATGAGTTTAATGTAATCTCTGGGTAGTGGGAGAAAAGCTGCATGGTTAACATGTAGATTTACCCAGGTACATCTGTATGTTCTCTTCGTTCATCAATATTATTCAAAGGAGAAGTTCTCGCTCCATTTTAGCTGAAGTAGCTGAGCCATAAGAATGACTCGTGAACAAAAGCCACCCATTGATTCTTTATGTCTGCAACTGGGTTCATATTGAAGATCTGAGCCAACAATGTCTGATCTGATTGTTGTGTCTACTTGATGTATTTAATTGCAGTCGGTGCTAGTATTGTCAACTACAGAAGCCAAATATACAGAATTAACACATCCAGTTTAGGAAGTTAGATGGCAGAGGAGATTACTACTAGAAGTTTTGAAGTCCATTAGGAGCAAGTGGTCGTTCATTTTAACAGTCGGAGTGCTTTGGATCCAACAATAAATCAAGTTTATCATGCTCTCTGTCAAAACACATTGATATTTAGTACGATTTTGTTCGTGATGCAGTGAAAGCTAGGAAGGGATCAATGCGGCAAAGGCGTTATATCCGATATGATGACAGCCCGTTACAAGAGAAGTTTAGTTGGTGCAGAGCTTCTCTTGGGCTTGTGGTCATCTGATCTTTGGTGACCTTTGGCAGTTTTATCTCGAATGTTTTTTCGTGTTGAAGAAAGTAGTCTTCAACTGGGGGGATGTTGTGAAGCCTACTTTCTATGGGAGACCGGACCCCTATCCGGTTCCTTTGTTCATTGTGGCCTTGTTTGAGTTGGGATAGGACATCGCAGTTGGGCATATCTTCTGGTGATAAGGTGCCCCCTCCCCTTTTTTCTTATGTATACCTTTAGATTTTGAAGCCTAATGTGGCATTTTGATTGTCAGTCAAGGAGAGAGAGAGAGAGAGAGAGAGAGAGAGAGAGAGAGAGAGACTTTGTACGCTTGACTTTTATCTACTTAATAATATAATTGCTTTACTTGTTTAATACATATGCCATTTCTTTGTTCATGTCTTACATTTAATGGCCACCTGCTTGCCGAATGCACCAACACCATTGCCCTTCTGTCTAAAGTATTTTTTTCCATTATTATTCTTAGTCCTTCATCTTCTAGGACAAAAGTCTCATTAACTTTGACATGGATGTGGGTTGTTATTAGTGTTAGGCTGAAGTTGAGATGCTAGATAGAGTTGGCATGTATGTTTGTGGGGAATGGTGCTAAATACGAAGCGGAGGACATCTCAAGGACTCCGGGGATGAAGTGATGGGAAAGGCGATGGACTGGTCTTGAAAGTTGTAAAACTAGTGTGTCCGACCACAAGAGGTTGTCAGTGAGAAAGGTGGCGGAAATCGTCGCATTGTTGCCATGAAGGTAGACATTGCAGAGGGCATTTTGTTTGGTAGAAAATTGATGATTAAGAGAAAAAAATTTTATGAGGGGAGTAGTGTGAAAATAAAGGGATGGGAATGGAGATGAATTAAAAGGAATATATATATATGACAAGGTGATCATCCTCACAAAAAATCAGTAAATTCTAAAACCTCTTGGGGCTTCAAAAAGTACAAACATTTAAAATTTACTGATTTTTTTGTGAGGATGATCATCTTGTCATAGAGGTTTCAAAATCAGCACATTTGACACATCTAGAGGTTTCATAATCACTAGATTTTTTGTGGATGTGCTATCTATGATAGGGTGCGCATTGTCACAAAATTCAGTGAATTTTTAAACCTCCATGTAGATTTACTTGATGACATGTCAAAGCGACATGTCAAAATTACATGTTCACAAAACGACATGTAAATATTCTAGGGTTACTAATTCACAATATGTTATAGGTTACTCTCTATGACATGTCGTAGGAACTCATTTTATATATAGGGTCAGGATCGGATGACCCAGCAAATTTTGATCCATTAATAACCCAGCACCCTTTGATACACTTAGAGGTTATAGAATGGGCTGATTTTTTGTAGACATGTTGTCTATGGTATGTTGATCATCCTCACAAAAAATCAGCCAATTCTAAAACCTCTAGGTGCATCAAATGCGCTCTTCAAATCAACGGTTTTTGACTGTCAATTTTAACCGTTGATTTGAAGATCTCATTTGATGCACCCAGAGGTTTTAGAATGGGCTGATTTTTTGTGAGGATGATCAGCATATCATAGACAACATGTCTACAAAATATCAGCCCATTCTAAAACCTCTAGGTGCCTCAAAGGGTGCTGGGTTATTTGCTGGGTCATCCGATCCTGACGATCGGGGGTTAACGTGCGGCGGGCCGGGGGGCGTACGATCCGTCCGATCGTCGGATCCAACGAACGGGATTCACCTGACCATCGAAATCGTTGTTACTGTGGCTGCCACAGTAACATCGATTTTCGGTGGTCGAGTGAATCCCGTTCGTTGGATCCGACGATCGAACGGACCATACGCCCCCCGGCCCACCGCACGGAAGCCGCACGTTAACCCCGGCCGCAATGTATCACTACTTTATATATATATATATATATATATATATATATATATATATATATATATATATATATATATATATATATATATATATATATATACGGTTTTGCTCACCTACGGGACGTCCCGCACGGAAAAAATCCGGGACAATTCTGGGCCGTCCGATTCCCTTCGATCGGACGGCTGGAATTTATTCCCACCAAAAAACCCGGCTGTTACTGTGGCGCGCACAGTAACAGCGAATTTTTGGTCCGACTGAATCCCAGCCGTTCGATCGATGGATCGAACGGCCCGCACGGAAGTTCGCTGTTACTGTGCGCGCTACAGTAACAGCGAAAATTCGTCTGAACCGTTCGATCCATCGATCGAACGGCTGGGATTCAGCCGGACCAAAAATTCGCTGTTACTGTGCGCGCCACAGTAACAGCCGGGTTTTTTGGTGGAATGAATTCCAGCCGCCCGATCGAAGGGAATCAGACGGCCCAGAATTGTCCCGGATTTTTTCCGTGCGGGACGTCCCGTAGGTGAGCAAAACTATATATATATATATATATATATATATATATATATATATATATATATATATATATATATATATATATATATATATATATATATATATATATGAGGAATGTTACAATGAGCTATGAGCTACGGAAGCAGAAAATGAGCTACGATCATTTTGACCACCCTAGAAGTTTTGGAATTTCGTGAAAATGGTGGGTGTGTTGTCTAGGGTAATATGATCATCCTCACCAATTTTCAAGGAATTCCAAAACTTCTAGAATCATCAAACGGTAGAAGCTTTATCCACCGTCCGTAGTAACCGTTAATTTTGCTTCTACCATTTGATGACCCTAGAAGTTTTGAAATTTCTTGAAAATTGGTAAGGATGATCATGTTACCATAGACAACACACCCACCAATTTTTACGAAATTCCAAAACTTCTAGGGTGGTCAAAACGATCGTAACTCATTTTCTCCTTCCGTAGCTCATAGCTCATTGTAACATTCCTTTTCTATATATATATATATATATATATATATGGTCAGCATTATCCCTAGCAAATTTTGACCCAGCAATAACCCAGCACCCTTTGATGCACCTAGAGGGTTTAGAATGGGCTGATTTTTTGTAGACATGTTGTCTATGGTATGTTGATCATCCTCACGAAAAATTAGCTCATTCTAAAACCTCTAGGTGCATCAAATGCGCTCTTCAAATCAACGGTTTACGACTGTTAATTTTAACCGTTGATTTGAAGAGCGCATTTGATGTACTTAGAGGCTTTAGAATGGGCTGATTTTTTGTGAGGATGATCAACATATCATAGACAACATACCTACCAAAAATCAGCCCATTCTAAAACCTCTAGGTACATCAAAAGGTGATGGGTTATTTGCTGGGTCATCCGATCCTGACCCATATATATATATAATATATATATATATATATATATATATATATATATCTATATAGGGAAGTGCTAGAATGCGGCATGCGGTGCGTGCGGCATCGCATCGCAGCCGTCTGATTCACTGCTGCGTGCATCGCATGCACGCAGTGCGTGCATCAGACGGCTGCAGTGCGATGCCGCACGCACCGCATGCCGCATTTTAGCATACCCCTATATATATATATATATATATATATATATATATATATATATATATATATATATATATATATATAGGGCTGTTAAAGTGAGCTGTGAGCTGCCGGGAGGGGGGGAAAGTGAGCTGCGGGTATTTTGACCCCTCAAAAAGTTATGGAATTTGATGAAATTTGGTGAGGTTGTTACCTAGGATAAGATGATCATCCTCACCAATATTCATCAAATTCATCAAATTCCAAAACTTCTAGGGGGGTCAAATGGTCGAAGCAATTTTGCTGCAGATTTTAACGGTGACTGCGGACGGCAGAAATTGCTTCGACCATTTAACCCCCTCTAGAAGTTATGGAATTTGATGAAATTTAGTGAGATTGTTGCCTAGGATAAGATGATCATCCTCACCAAATTTCATCAAATTTCATACTTTTTGGGGGGTCAAAATATCCACAACTCACTTTCCCCCCCGGCAGCCCACAACTCACTGTAACAGCCCTCTCTCCTCTCTCTCTCTCTCTCTCTCTCTCTCTCTCTATATATATATATATATATATATATATATATATATATATATATATATATATATATATATATATATATATATATATATATATATATATATATATATATATAGGATAACGATCCAGTGATATAACTCTTCTATGAGATAACTTTGAGAAACCTATCTAGAGGTTATAGCATTTGACAGTGTTGTCAAGGAGATGAGGCGCAAGGGGCCGCTAGAGCCTGAGGCGCAAGGCGCAATAAGGCGCACACCTTAGTGTGTAAGGCGCAAAATATATAATTTGCTTTAAAAATTAATAATAATTGTCAAAAAATTATAAAATTTATAAAAAGATATATTTTATGAAAAAAAAAGAAATATGACCATTATTCAACTAAATCAATGTAAACCACAAGGTATACACTAACTCATAAGTCATAACTAGTGTGGCTCAACAAATGTACAATTTATTATAGGCAACATGCCAACATCATATTCATAAATGAAGGGATACATTACTCATAAGTGTAATTGACAAGTGAGAACTCATAACCAATAAGTAAAAAAATCAACCTTGAACCATGATAAGTTAACATTGTCTTAATTCTTAAACAGTTAAACCATTTAAATAGATCAAGAAGTACAAGTACTAAAAAACAAAGGACACGTTCGCAAAAAAAAAACAAAGGACATAAATCATAAAACCACCCAATCACTCATCATCATCATCAAATAAACCCCCACATCATCTTGATGGGCATGGCCATCCGTATCTCCAAAAGGCGCTTCTTCTTCAACAAAGCGGTAAAAAAAAAACGAAAAAAAAAAATCAAACACAGTAAGGCGCGCTGCTCTGTCCGCCCTGCGCCTGGTTCATGAGGCGCTGAAAGGCGCGCCTGAGCCCACTCCTTGCTGTGCTCGCCTCACAGGAAGCGCCTGAGGCGCATATGGCTAAATCACAAGCGTCAAACGGTAGCCCGAAAACAGTGACTCGTACTGCCGTCCGCCTCCGCTGAGCCCACTGCTCTAGCCAGCTCCTCCCATGGCCGGAAGGAGACAGAAACTGCCCCGAGGTCGTGAACTCCTCGACCGACCTCAATCTAACACGCGATCTAGGTG